>JAKOGI010000446.1:315000-593484 GCA_029747015.1 Carnegiea gigantea | reverse complement strand
TTTTCAATTTCACCTTTTGGTTTACGCCCCTCTTCCAAATTGTTAGGGTTTTGAGATTCCATGGTTTCTCTCTCCTCAGCTCCAAATTCATCCACTCTCACTGACCCAGCTCCTGTTTTGTTCTGAAGTTCCTACTCAGTGCTCCAGTAAGACTCAAAAGGCTTCAATCGTGCTATAATTCTCTTTTTTCTTTGCTTTTTTTTGTTGATTTGACTGCAATATGTTTATTGGTTCTGCTTGCTTTTCTTGGTTGGTTTGTTTTTGCTTTAGGAAGTTGCTTTTTTGAATGTTCATCTTTCCCCTGTTGCCTTAAAGATGGAATCTTTGTTGCTAATTTCCTGGATTTGATTTTTCCCTCCTTTTTTTTGGCTTGCATTGCAGTTTTCTGGGTAAAAATTACTGGAAACACACAGAGAGAAATAGAGGAGGAAGAGAAGAAGATGGGAATGGTGAAGTTGAATGTACATGAACAATGGACACTAGGGTTAACAGTGGTGTTAACAGTGTCGTTTTGTGGTGGATTTACTGACCCCCGAGATGGTAAAGCTTATTTCTTTCAGTGTTTAGATTTCAAATTTTCAGTAATTTGCGCCTACAATTACTCAATTTGAGTTTTCTTTTTGAAATTGTGGCACTTCTGATGAGTTATAACTGGCAGTTGCATTTTTTAATTTTATTTGGTGCCGGCTTTTTTTTCTTCCAGTTTTTGCAATAAATAGTTTATATGCTGCTCTGGGAAGCCCCCCACTTCCTGGGTGGATTCCAGTTGGAGGAGACCCCTGTTTGGAGGCTTGGCAAGGGGTTCTTTGTGTCAATTCAAACATTACTGGAATGTAAGTCGCCTTGTTTGGTTCCAGGGATTATAGCAGCATTTTTTGTCTATATATTTCTGAGCTTTTTGCGTTGATGCAGATCACTAAATGGTGCAAATTTGGGAGGAGAACTGGGGACTAATTTGGACTCCTTCACTTCAATTATATCAGTGTATGTTACCTTTTACCATGTTGCATTTTCATGAAGCTTGTTTGAAATTTATTGATGAATATCTAGTAATATGAAGTTACCTACATATGTATCAGGGACCTCAGTGACAACCACATTGGAGGGACCATACCAGCAAATCTTCCTCCTACTATGAAGACCCTGTAAGTTGCCAAACCCCAGGTTGTTCTGCTATTTGATTAGTGCTGTTTGTTGCTTTTATTGATGTCAAATATATGCTGTTTCAGTTTCCTTTCGGCTAACCAGTTTACCGGAAGCATACCGGACATGTCTTCATTAAGTCAGTTGACAGACCTGTAAGTTTAACATGGACCTTTTCCCCCTTAAATTTTGATTGTTGGGATGTTTTATGCTTGACAGTTGTGCATCTTGTGTCTTCAGGTCACTAAACAACAATCATTTGACAGGCGATATACCTGATGGTTTTCAACAGCTTGTGGGTTTGATAAACTTGTAATTTACTTATTCCATATCAACAAGTTTTTCCTTTAAACTCTTATTTTCACGGTTTTCATTGTAGTTACTTGTAAGTCACTATATTTGTTTCAGGGACCTCTCTGGAAACAACTTAACAGGTCCTTTGCCACCATCAATGGGGAACTTGTCTTCTCTTACCACACTGTGAGTGAGTGATTCATTAGGGTCTCCTCGATTGCATTTTGACTGTTTATTGTCGTTGACATAGTTTGCTCGCTGCAGCCATTTGCAGGACAATAAACTCACTGGAACCCTCGATGTTCTGCAAAACCTTCCCCTGACCGACTTGTAAGCTGCTGAAAAATGTTAGTTACTCAATTTAGTGAAATCCTAATCGACAACTCTTTCCCTAATTGCTTGTTTAATTTATCACGCAGAAATATAGAGGACAACCAATTCTCTGGTCCCATACCTCCTAGGTTGCTCACAATTCCAAAATTCAGGTGAGCAAAATAGTGATAATCACTCAGTTGTTGTCGTCATTTGGTATCATTATATGAATATAGTAGACTAGTCTCAGATCTTGTACCCATGGAGTCAGCAGTGTCTTGTTCTAGCGAGAATGTAATCCAGGGTAGGAGTTGGGCCCCACACACTTATTATGGGCTGCTAAGGGTTCTCCTTGTGTTCCGCCCTCTATGATGCTAGCATCAGCTTAAGTTAGGAGCATGAATAACCATGGATGCAAAATTAGAGCTTGTTCAATTGCTGCTTAACTGAGCTCAATGTTATGGGACAAATTGCCTTCCTGAGTGCTTTTTCTCCTTTTCTCTCTGTAGCATGCATCTAGATTACTTTGCTTTCTTTTGCATCATAACTTGACTCTCCTTGTTTTTCCTGGGGGCGGGGGGGTGGGGGGGGGGGGAAGAGATGGATCATAGAAGATTCCGAAGGAACCAGTATATGACTTTTTACAAGTGATGAAAACAATGCCTGAAGCTTTTAATGAATCCCACGTTCTTTTTATCACCTGCATCACATTCTATCAATAGCCTCTGATCATTTGCGCGTGCATTTATTTTTTCATGCTTGGTTTTCTTCATCTTGTCTAACATGCATGCTCATTCAGCTGCCATTAACAGTAGCTGGCTGGCTCACCAGTTGTTTAATGACTATGTTTATTCTACAGAAGCACCGGAAACCCCTTCAATACCACTGTGCTTCCATCACCACCAGCTGCATCTCCAACGGTCGCTCCCAATTCCTCTGTACCTCGGGTTCCTGCTTCTCAAGCACCACCCCAGCAGCCAGAAAATACCCCCTCAGCTCCTGAAACATCGAGCCCTACAAAGTCAGCAAGGTACATGACCCGATGGACAATTATTGGTGCAGCCATTGCGGCATTCATACTTGTAGTTGCGGTGTTTGGTGCATGGTTTTGTTTAACAAGGTACTGCAAGAAAACACCAGCAGATGATGAATTTTCTGTGGGCCTTGCAAAGACAGTATATGATGTGAAAGCTGAGAAGCCTAAGTATGGTGAATCCATGCCTCAAACCCACAAACAAGCTAGTAAAGGTATGCCCTACCCACCCCCCCCCCCCCCCAAAAAAAAACAAAAAAAACCTTCATTTGTTAGGTTTTTGTCTTTCCTCTTTATGGATTTCTTTTAGATGTCAAACATTTTTGTTCTATTGTTTTTACAGCATCCCAAGAAACTGCTGTGAAGATTCCAAATGTGAGCATTAAAGATCATAAGCAAATAGCATATACAAAAGAAGATGCTCCAGTTGCCACGGTTAAGGATGCTTATGCTATGGACATGACCAGAAAAAATGTGAGCTCTATGCCAACTCGCCCAATTCCACCTCCTCGCCACTTTTCTAATGAGAATATTACGCTGAGTCCAATCACACCAACAACATTGACTAAAAATCAAAATCCTGCCTTTCCAAGCTCAGTGAAGTCTTTCACAGTTGCATTGCTCCAACAGTATACCAACAGCTTTTCTCAAGAGAATCTCATTGGTGAAGGAATGCTGGGCAGTGTTTATAGGGCTGAACTTCCTGATGGAAAGGTGAGAATTCTTGAGCAACTAACTTTTCTGTAATGGGCTTTCCAATTTTATGATGATTGTTTTAGCTCTTCTCTAAGCATTTTGCCAAAAAAATCTTCACCTTTGAAATTTCCCTCTGGAGTCAGGTGTATGACTGTTAAAAACTAGATCATGCACTCAGCCGATGGAGATTAAATGTTGAAGAGAAGAAATATTACTGAGCTCCACTTGGGAACATTGTTTTCAATAGGAATATCTTAGACCACAAACCATAAATTTCTTTTGTTCTGATTTTGACCAACAGAATAAGATATTGTAAGGGCGATTCTTGCTCTTTCCCTTTCTCATGTGTGTATCCGTTGTGCAAGACAAATCAAGTCAAGTTCTTGGCATCTTTAGGCTTTTTATCACAACTACATCTGCAAAAGGATACAGACCGCTGTTCTCTTTATATTCGATGTTTTATGCTTTCCTTTTGATTTTTTAAAAAAAGGATTTTTTATGCTTTCCTGGTGGACTAACCCAAGTTTCTCTGCCCTGCATCCATGTATAGCTCGTGGCAGTGAAGAAACTTAATAATGTTGTTTCAAGAGAGCAGAGTGAAGATGAATTCGCTCAACTACTTTTTGGTCTTTCCAAAATCCAACATGATAACATCATCAAGACTGTTGGTTACTGCGCTGAATATGGGCAAAGGTTGATTGTTTATGAATTCTGCAACAACGGGACACTGTATGATGCATTGCATCTGGATGATGAGATCCATAAAAAACTTTCATGGAATGTGCGCATCAGAATTGCCCTTGGAGCTGCAAAAGCTGTTGAGTAAGTGGTTATGACCACATGACTTAGAACTAGTCTTTGTCATGAACTTTATTTCCTTCTTACTTTAAAAAAGAAAACAGCGTGAAGTCTAGGCTTGGAATTTTACACACGGGCCGCCCGGGGGGTGGGGGGGAGATCCTCGAATGTGGGACCCTCAAGTGAGATGCATGATTTATGCTTGAGGGGATGTACGGTACTACCGGTGCATTGCATCTTGACAATAATTCCAGGATTACGCAAGTCTTGTTTTCAACTGGGCATAAGCTAAAGCAGATAGCGGAAATCAGACTGTGGAGGACTTAATTTTGTTATTTCAATTTGTGGTGAAGGTATTTGCATGAGGTCTGCAAGCCACCTGTTGTACATAAGAACTTCAAGTCTTCAAATATTCTCCTTGACGACAATTTTGAACCACTTGTCTCGGATTCTGGTCTGGCTTATCTGATATTGGATAGTTATGCAATTCAGGTATGCCCTCTTCTGGCAGTCTTCATGTCAGATGATTTTCCTTGCAATGATTTCTTTACCATAACTTCTTAAGGGTTGGTTTGTTGATTATGTTGCCATTGCTTGCAGTTGTCAAGCGGATATGGTGCTCCGGAGCTGGAACTGGGAATATATACTCAACAGAGTGATGTTTACAGCTTTGGAGTCGTAATGCTAGAACTTCTTACTGGCAGGAAGCCCTATGACAGGTTTGATTTCCGGTGCAAGTCTTTGGCTCTATGTATGGCAATTCTATAATCTGCATAATTTTGACATCCTTTGTACTATTGTGTAGGACTCGCCCACGAGGAGAGCAATATCTTGTTAGGTGGGCAATTTCTCAACTTCATGACATCAATGCACTATCCAAGATGGTAGATCCTTCTCTAGAAGGATCATATCCTTCCAAGTCATTATCCCATTTTGCAGATATAATTTCCCTTTGTGTTCAGGTGAGGTTTTCGCTCTCTTCTGTTGCCTTTGATTTGCCTTTACCACATCCAGTGAGACCTAGCAAAACTTGGCAAAACTGACCTGAGACCCGAAATCCGAACCGAATGATCCAGACTGATACCCAACCCAACATCCGAAATAAGCTCACCCGAAAATAGAGCTGAAACCCGAATTAACCCGAATCGAACCATACCCGACCCGAAATTTCCAACAAAGTTGTTCATTTTTGCGTGACAAGCTTATTGGACTAAAAATTAGGTGACCCGAGCCAAAGTTTACCTTGCCCAAACAGAACCAAAATGTTGCTTGGCCCGAACCAAATTTAACACGACTTGTACCCAAACCAAATGACCTGTTTGCTAGGTCTAGATCCAGTCCCCAGAAAAAGAAACAAGGGGAAAGAAAAGGAAACAGAAGCATATAAACACATGACTTAGGTGTCCCAAATTGTTCGCCTTTGTGGAGACTTTGGTGAGACCGTAAGAATTTCTATTGCGGTCCTAAGAATTTGGTGAGAAGTTAATCTAAGGCAAGATCATAGAATGTTCGATCCCAAAAAATAATTAGCTGTTGTGGAAACGTTTGTACAGTAACTGTTTATGTTTTAGAAAGGTTAACATTGTACACCATCCCACGCCCTTAATCGTTTTTGGTCCAGGCTGAGCCAGAATTCAGGCCTCCGATGTCAGAGATAGTACAGAAGCTATTAAACATGATGCAGAGAGGGCCCTGATCAAACAAAAGATCAGCTGGTTTACGGCATTCATAGATCAAAAGCCCCATTAACTGAAGCACTTGAGTTTTTGGGCAACATGGTAAAAAGATATGAAAGTTTGTCACTTGAATGTCATCAACAGCCTGATGCAAGAGCCACAGGCTTAGATGATGTGGACGATTCTGGACATTCGATTTATTCTTCTATTATTATCGTTTGGATTAGTTTTTGTCGCTCATTGCACTGATGGGCGTGCTAGAGTGTATGTAAACTGTAATGTAATATTACATAGGGTATGATTTTTGTGTGCCTTTGTTATGACTTCTGAGTGATGTACTGATGTCACGTAAAATCTTCATGAATTCAAGAACTCAAGTATTACATTCTGTATGCTAAGTTCTCCAGCAAAGATGGAGATCCTCTGTTCGAACGCATTTGGTCACAAGTTAACTGGAGGGTACCTATTTTCAGTTCGTATTTATTTTGTCAAGAGATTTTTAAAAAATATACTTGAGTACATTACTATAAATTGGCAGCTGCATTTTAGATCTGCATCAACAATTATTGGTTAAGGAAATGATGTGACAGGAAGAGGGCAGGAAACAAAATTTCTTCTTTACATCAGTGGAATGTGTCCTTTGGATAATCGTTATATGTCCTTTGTTTTTTAAGCAGCACAGTAATAATAATAATAAACATGTTATATGTACAGGGGAAAAAGATTTATTTAGTCTTCAGTGGATGAGAAAGTTAGTATGTCCTTATCTCACTGTATATTTAATTCTAAGCTTTACCCTTCTTTCTATATTTTTGTATTCATTAGAAAATCATATTTCATTTTTGATTATTCATTTTCTTTGTCGTATGTTTTTATATTGTTACATACTTTCTGTACAGCTTCAAAGCAGGCTTTGATGTGTTTATCTATATTAATCTAAATTAGTGGATAGAAAAGTTGTAATTCGCTTATTAATTAATTTACTTCTTTGTGATCAGAAAAAAGAAATGAGAGTATAAATTTGATGCAGAAAAAAAAAATAAAATAGTTAAAAAAATATTATTTATAGGGAAATAAATTAAAACAGATTTCAGATGTGATGTGAATAATTGAATGCCCAACCATATGTTTTTTGGTATTTATGTCTACATCAGCTTACCAGATGACAATGACTTGGCTCTTTAATTGATCACGTCATTTGGAAAAAGCATGCACCCCTTTTTTAATCTTTCATTTTTTTAAATCTCAATAAGGTACACAAATGCCTTATTTGTTTTTAAAGTTTGACAAACCATGAGAGTTCTTAACTAGAACTATTTCTCTCTTACAAGTTACCAAATTGTTTAGAGTTGCATTGGTTTTGAACCTAAAATCAATCCAGTTATGAACACACTAACCACTGTTGGAAGAATAAGAATAGCAATGGCTGGAAGATCGACAGAATTAACTGAATCGTGGAGAAACCACTGCCTTGAAAAGTAATTACGACTCGACTATGGTGCAAATCGATACAGCCGGTTGCTCCCCAAGGTTAACTCAGCACTCTTGAACGCGTGCACTTCGTGGCCAAAAGTTTGGAGTATGTAGTATGTAACCCAGAATGCAGAGAAGAAGAAGAAGAGAGGAGACAAAAGTGAGAGCTGGACTATTGAACCCTGCTGCTAAGGCCTCTATTTATAGGGGAAAAGTAGCTGTTACAAAGCCATTAAAATGACGTAAGATGAAGCCAAAAATCTGGCCATTAAGCACATAGAATGAGGCAGAAGATCTGGTAGCATTCAAGGTGAGGAGAAAAATCAGAAAGACTATAACGGTAGGGAGCGATTTACGGAAGATTTAGCACAATCTATTTCGAAAATGTTTAAGCAGATTTCTCCCAAAAAGTTAGATTCAACCTACAGCCTAGGCACCCTCAACCCCATAAAGTCTGGTCTCAAGTTATTCAACAAGGGAAAGGAGAATGGAATATATGAACCCCTCAAATCACCACCCAAAAGTTCCATATGGGACAATTGTGAAAGAGAGAGAGGGAAAGAAAAGTATATCTTGTTGCCATTACTCTAACAACCACAAGTTCTGGTTTACTGACACCTTGAAGACATCAACGTAACATGACCATATTCTTGTGACTTATGAGAATTGTCTCTCCCACATACATTATGCATATCAGCCTCACTGCCAATTCTGTACATAAATAGAGCCCTCACTCCAAGGTCCAGTGTTCTATGTTCAAGTTTTTGGATACAGGGTCAAATCACCAAGTGTAGGCTCGGTTTGTCCAAAAATGCAACATTACTGATACAAGATGGTTGCGTCGGTCAATACTCAATGATCATATGCATAACAGCCTACGTGGGTATTAATAATAAGTGACTCACTTGATTGATAAAATTTAAAAGATGAATTGTTGAGACTTTATTAAGAAAATCAAATTTTATCTTCATGGATCTTGGTGTTGGTTTCACATCTATGACACAAAAAATGATGAGTTATTAGATTAATGTATAAGCTCATGCATAAAATCACTTAATTAACATGACTACAACAAGTAAATCATAATTAGCAAATAGCAAACTTTAGACAACTCAATGTATCTTATTATCAAAGTTTTTTTAAAAAAAAAAAAAGGGAAAGAGGTGCGTGAAGAAAAATCAAAAGATTGACATAAGCATACAAATTCTAAATCACATTCATATCATATTTAAAAGCATATGCATGATATCAATTATGTACTTTATTAGTTAATGACAATGACACATTACATTAGCCATTTAGCCTACCCAACAATCTCGGCCTTCTTCACCGTTTTTGCTGCCAAAGGCTATAAGATGAAGACACGCAAGGTCCCTTCAGAAGCAATGACAATGACACACTATATTAGCCATTTAGTTATAACAATAGCTCATTTATTAGTTAATGACAATGACACACTATATTAGTCATTTAGACGAGCAAGCAAATTACTTTGATTTCATGTGAGATAACGGGATTTTGGTTTCAATGTAATATAGGTCATGTCATATTCAGTTTGAGCTGATCATAGATCAATTGATGTTTGGTTTAATAAATTTATATTTCAAAGAGAAGCAACTTGAAGGGGGGAAGTTAAATTCAATTCAATTTAGGCGAATTTTTGTTTGAGACTAAATTAGAGTAGGCCATTTGTTAAGTTTGCAATCATATATGAGTTCGGAAATTTAATTTCATGTTTTCAATATTCAAAAATTTTCATCACGAGACGAGATGTGGAGAAATTTGATATAGTAGTCTCAACCCTGAATTTCGTACTTCAGGTTAAAAAAAGAAAAAAAGGAAAAGAGAGTCAAGAAGGGAGGGAGGGAAAAGGGAAAATTTGTATGGGATTTGGTAATGGTAGCCTGTGAGAAAAGGAAAGACAGCAAAATTCCGGCGTGAAGGCCTTCATCAGCGTCACCAAAACAAGCAACAGTTCTGCTACTACCGGATCTCCTATCAGTCCAAACAGACACAATCTCTCTTCCTTTGAACTCTTCTTCACTGCTCATTCTCCCATTTCTTTCTCCATTTTTCCATTCTCTCTCTCTCTCTCTCTCTCTCCCCAATCCCAACCCAAAATCTCGTCTTTCCCCAATCCCCATACACCAATGCCCACAAGGAAAAGAACCTTCCTTCTCTTTTTCCTTTTCCGTATTTCAAAGCAAATCCAAGGCTCCTAAATTCTCTCGCCGGATTTGATTTTCTCTCACCCACCTTTTCCTCTGTTGAATGATCACTTCTCTGTTGGGTTTCAATGGCGAAACGTGGATATAAGCTTCGTATCCTTTTGGGCATTTGACATTGTCAAATTGCAGTTGAGTTTGCCTCATTTTGTCAATCTTTGATCTATTTCTCAGTTCTGGGACACCCCTTTGATTTCTTTGCAATAAAGACCTGTCTTTGATGTGGGTCTTGTTTTTTTGTGAAAAAAAGGACGAAGTCTCCCACCCCCTCTTGGTGTTTGTTCGTTTGAGATGAAAATTTTGGAGAAAGGATTTAGTTTTTTGTTTCATGTATCTGACATTTAGTTCATGTTCATGGGGTTTTGAGTGAATGCGTGTGTTTTCTTGTTTCCTTGACCAAAATTGAATGTGAAGAGGAATTTATAGCACACTCAGCAAATGTGAATTGTCTTCGGATTGGCAAGAAGGCATGCCGGCTTCTTCTGACGGGTGGAGATGATCATAAAGTGAATTTGTGGGCAATTGGAAAACCCACGTCTTTGATGGTCAGTTCCGTTCTTTATTCCATTTCCAACCGCCCTTTTGACTTAGACATGGAATTTTAGTGATCCATCTGTGTCGCTGTGTGATTGGGAAGTTTAATGAAGCTTCATTTTGACCGGTTTTAGAGCACATCATGTGTTCTGCACCAAGTTTCATAATAGGATCATGGGATTCCAGGTGCTCAAGCAACAGTTTCATGGTTATCAGAGAAGAAGAGGGATTTATTTTTTTTTTTTTTGGTTGGGGGGGGTGTGTGAGGGGAGAACATGACTCTTAAAGCTTGGAGTATGGGTACAATTTGATTGGAAATGTTGAAAAAGGGTTGTTTTGCCGGTTATGAAATGTTTTTGTGAATTAAATTACATGGGATGATTCAAAATATATTATTTGTGAGCAATATGCTCTTTGGTAACTATATTCATTTTTACAATCGGGTTGTTTGTAATTTTGGTATTTTTACTTTTCAAGGAAAAACTTGACCTGAAATGAGGATCTTGATGTAGGGCTATAATTAGCAGTATTTAGGTACAATGCCTTTATTTAGTTGTTACTTAGGAGGAGGTTTTGGCTGTTTAGATACAGGATTGAATGTTACCCCCCCCCCCCCCAAAAACCAAAAAAAAGAATGTAATAGAGGATGAGTAAATGAGGCAAAGAGAATAAGCTAAATGAGAAACTATGGGATACTCTATGAATTTATCACATCCAGATATATTCACTACATGGAGTAGGCAAGTTTAATGGGAAATTTATTATTTTGGGAAGCAGGAAGGGTACAATCACTGAGCCCTGTAATGGAAGTCTGGTTATGATGGTTAATTGTGAAGCCCAGTTTGTCTGTAGGCTGCTTCCCCATGCTGCATTTAACATGCTCTCTGTAGTGTTATGATGTTTACGTTGTTGGAATTTCCAGCCGATCTCTGATGCATCATGACTATTGCTCTTGGTATTTGCAGAGCTTGTGTGGTCATACAACTCCAGTTGAAAGTTTGGCTTTTGATTCAGCAGAGGTATTGGTCCTTGCTGGAGCTTCTTCTGGTACTATAAAATTGTGGGATCTGGAAGAGGCTAAAAGTGAGTTTGTTAATATCTTACCTGCTTGTGTAATTTGATGTGGACAATATACTGTTTGGTATTCTATGATTAAGGCATCCAATGAGACATTGAGATCTGGAATAACAGTCAGATTATTGATATAACTCCATTGTAAGATTAATGATGGTGAATAACTGAATATGTAGTATGAAGTTTTGCTCGACATAGTTGGGTCTTTGGACTCATTTACTGGTTAGAATCATAGTCAATTTGAATAGACTTCCTTTCTAATAAGATCACTGCTTGTTTTGAAGCGTAGTGGTTCGGACTCTTACTGGTCACAGATCCAACTGTACTTCTGGGGAGTTCCATCCGTTTGGAGAATTTTTTGCATCTGGTTCAGCAGATACTGACCTAAAGATTTGGGATATAAGGAAGAAAGGCTGCATCCACACATATAAAGGCCATACTGAAGGGATCAATGTTGTTAAGTTCACACCTGATGGTCGATGGGTTGTTTCTGGTGGATATGATAATGCTGTAAAGGTAAGATGGGCGTTAGATGTCAACTTCCTGCATTCTGAAGTGCCATTCAGAATCTGTGTGGATTATTTTTGCTAATGCATCTTCCGTGTACAGATATGGGATTTGACTGCGGGAAAGTTGTTGCATGATTTGAAGTACCATGATGGTCATATCAGATCCATAGACTTCCATCCGCTTGAGTTTCTCCTAGCCACAGGTATGGATATTTCCTTTATAGTCAATTTGGTTAACACAAAGCAGTAGAACTTGTCAGTGTAGATATACCCAGTATGTTATCTGGAATTTAATTTTTCTATTTGAAGGTATGATAGTTTTCTGGGGAAACTTTTAAGTGCTAGATTGATCTGTAACATTCATTTGTGCATCATAATATCACAGATTGTGCACTAGTAGATGTATAAACATGACTATGTTTCATTGTTTCCCACACCAGCTTATGCTTATTGAATATAACTCAATTTCATTGTAACCTGTTTGGTAAGTTATAATACTTGTGCTCTAGGTGAAAGTGTGTCTTTCTATATGTTTATATTTGCCAAATGAGTATGAGGAGGAAGGGCATGGAAAGGTATAATATCGGTGGTCGATCTTCCACTTAGCAGCTTACCTTTCAGGATGGATGATGTATGCTTGATAGTTGATAGCATTGTGAATTTATAGTTGGTAAACAGGTCATGAGTCTCAGTCTGTACATCTAAATCTTCCCGAAACCTACATACTGGATGGTGGTGGTCATCCTTTTTAATTACATCGCCTTTCCATGTACGGAAATAAAGCGTGATGTACGTTGTGGGTTAGCAACTAATATAAATCAATTGTTTACTGATGCTGCCCTTTACTTTACCTTACTGGTCTTTACTATTGATTTATGGTATATGATTGACACAACTTTCTTAAATACGCGTTCATGCGACCTCATATTTCCTTGTTGTTTAAAGAACTTGATTCCTCATGAGTTGGATGAGCTATAGCATAATGAGTCTTGTCACTTGTGTGAATGTCCATTGCTTTTGTATCATAATGTTCCCTTTGTATATTATCTGATATTTCTCTCTAACCCCCCCTCCCCCGCTCCCTTGTGGACATGTGAGCATCATCCCTCCCCTTTGAATTCTCCTTGTGCCAACACTGATGCACTATGCTAATTTTTCATTTCTTTTGTGCTGCTAACTTGACCCTCTACTTTCCCAAAAAAATTGCAGGCTCAGCTGATAGGACTGTTAAATTTTGGGACTTGGAAACTTTTGAAGTGATCGGATCTGCAAAAACTGAGGTACTAATCTGAGCTTTCTTGCCAGCAGCCCGATCTCATTTACCTTTTGTGGACTTTTATACCAGTGTACAGTCAGTGAAAGGTGCAGGTGCTAGAATGAATCTGTTAGTGACAGTATTGAACACTCAATAAATTCATCTTTCATCTTAATAGAAATGAAGCTTCTTGTATCCTTGGAATTTTTTTTTCTTTTTTAATTCACCAGTATCAGATTTGCCTTTTTTTTCTCCTTCATTAAGTTCTCCAGTAGTGAGCTTTTATATTCTACTGATCTTGTTTCTGGCCATTGTTTTGCATTCACAGTTTCATACCAGCATGATACAGTCTTCGTAGGCAGTGACGGATTCAGAAATTCTATACAATGTTGTCCAACTTTTGAACTTCCTAATATTTGACAGACCAATTAATTCTTATGCTGCCCCCTTCAAAATTTTGAATATTTTTATACAGAATTGTAGATAATTTATTTAAGTTACTGGTGTCCCAGGGCACCAAAAGCTTGGATCGACTACGGTGTATCGGTTTCATGAGAAATGGGACTAACTGGGAGTCATGATTTCTCTCATCCTATTTCATTGGGGGCCTTTCATCTGACGTCTATGTATAATGCATGTTGTAATTCATAGTCCAAATTTATGCCTAACAACTGCCGTTGTAAATTCTTATCACTCAGGGTACAGGAGTGCGTGCAATTACCTTTCATCCTGATGGTAGGACCCTTTTTTGTGGATACAACAGTAACCTAAAGGTATGAATATTCTCCAGTGAAGTTGCATGGGATGATGTTGAATACATATATCTCAGTTACGGTTGTGGATCCTTGATCCTTAGGTCTATTCGTGGGAACCCATAGTTTGCCATGATGCCGTTGAGGTTGGATGGTCAATGCTAGGTGACCTCAGCATCCATGAAGGGAAAGTCGTTGGCTGTTCTTGTTATCGAAACTCCATTGGAGTTTGGGTGGTTGATCTCTCGGTATGTCTTACTGTTTTTGCCTTCGTAAATACTCTATAGGCAGTGACATAAGAATGCACAAACACAGTTATGCTTCCTTTCTGTATATTTTTTAGTGCCATCATTTAATGTAACTGGCTTGCTTCTTGCAGTGTATTAAGCCTTACAGAAGTGTTGATGATTCCAGAGATAGTACCCCAGTTCCAATGAAACTTGATGTGAGAGATAGTCAGTGTACTGCAAAGGTAGAGTTAGGTGCTAGGTCCACTTCACGCTTATGTTCAACATCCCCAGATGATGATGCTAAAGATATTAAGAATATATATGTGGACTGTAAGTCATCATGTTCTTTAAGTTCTAAAGCTTCTATAGGTGAATGTTTGGCAAACATGAGAGTTTACTGGCTTTGCCTGCTAACTTGTAATTTTTGTGTTCACCTTGCTAAATCAAGACTGAGTGTGATTAATATTTTTTCGTTCCTAATACACAAAATCACCTCACCACCACCAGATTGAGTTGCGCTGCCTAAACGCGAGACCACTGAACTTGTGGCTTGAATTTGTACACTTTGCTTGTATAATGTGAATGCTGCAACCTGTTTAATACCTAGAACTGGCAATGTGCGCTTCTACTCTGTTCTAGAGTTTGTATTTAGGATTGTTTTACTTTTAAATTCTGCGGGAAACAGCTGCTTCATCATAATCAACTTTGGCACTTGAGAGGGAGATATGTCTGCATTCACCAGCAATTTGTAGATGCATGAACCAAGAAGTGAAAGGAATATTGATATGTACGGTGAAGCGTTCCAGATTGAGTCACCATCTGGAGCCTTCTTATTTTACTTTTAGAATCCTAAATTTTTTTGCGATACACTCGATCCTTCCTGAGGCATTCAAGATTCAGCTGTTAAAACAGCTGCTTCATCATAATCAACTTTGGCACATGAGAGGGAGATATGTCTGCATTCACCAGCAATTTGTAGATGCATGAACCAAGAAGTGAAAGGAATATTGATATGTACGGTGAAGCCTTCCAGATTGAGTCACCATCTGGAGCCTTCTTATTTTACTTTTAGAATCCTAAAATTTTTTGCAATACACTCGATCCTTCCCGAGGCATTCAAGATTCAGCTGATTCGATTTGATCCTTGTGAAAAATTATGTACATTGCCTGTCTGATCCAACAAAAATTTTCTGCAATAGATATCACTTATTAGGTTGTGTTGATGCAAGCCTACATTGTATGATGCCCAAAACTGCAAATGGTGACCATGTCCTTAATATGTATCACTTTGCTTATCAATTGACTAGGATTTGTGCCCTTAAATACCTACCTCTTTTGTACTAATAAAACATGATTTCTGGAGTGGCATACATCCTTCTGTATGACTTATCTGCCTACTCCCTATTTTTTCTCTTTTATTATAAGTTACATTTTGAACCCCAGATGAGAAGCCAATCAATACTCAGAAGAAGGGCTCGCTCACTGCATCAAGAGTGTCACCTCCCCATGCAAAGGAAGCCACGAAGTTGCCTGCTAGAAGACAAAGTGCCCCTATTGCTATTCCTGCAAAATCGACTACTCAAGCTGGTGATAGATCATTTACAGTGCAGAGCTTTGTTCCTAAAGAGAATTCTGGTGGCAAAGCTTTCACCAATTCTAGAAGAGAGTCACTCGCACCTTCTAACCCTGTAAGTGGGGTGCCTACTATGGCTGCTCAAGCGAGGAGATCACGGTTACCATATAGTGAGGCAATTTCCTTTGATATGCCTGTGCCAGTAATACAATCTAAAGAGTTATTTGAAGATGAGAATCCTACTCTTACGACATTTGATGAGAAGTCTGAAAGAAATCCATCTTCAGCAATATCCTCTATTCTCCAAAGTGGTAGGATCTCACTTCTTGTCATTATTATGAGATGATTTCGAGCAATAGGTGTTTCTTCTGAAATCAGGTCTGATTACTGCTGCGCTCGTATCTTCTTTTATAGTTTGTGGACTTTCCCAGATAAATTTGCTCTGGCAGTTTCTTCGACATTTGCTATCTGCAAAACGTTTTCCTGATACATCTTCTTTGCTTTTTATTCCATCAATCACCTTATCGTCACACTTTTTATACCCTTTCATTCTTTTCTCGCACCCCTTTTTCTTTTGGCTGGTCATTAGAATTCAAGGAAAAGATTGCTGTCTGACCCATCTCCTGCCTTGCTTAGGCAGCTGAAGAGGGTTTATATTTGGGTTTGCACTTAGCTTTTCTTAATAAAGTCTCTCTTCCATGGTGGTTGTTCAACTCTCTCTCTCTCTCTCTCTCTCTCTCTCTCTCACACACACACACATGCACGCACACACGCACGCACGCACACAACCACTGAAAACACACGCACACACCCGCGCACACACACACACACAAAAAGCAGGCATACAGGACCCACGTGCATGCATGCATGCATGCACATGCTCAGTTGTGAGCTGGTTGGTTGGCAGCTGTTGCGTGACCCCCCCTCCCCCCCAAAAAAAATTCTTCCCGCGTTCGATATTCTCTAACTCCAGGTGTCTTGGTTTTTCTGATCACTATAGGTGGTGATTCCCTTGATAGTAAAGAGAAGCAGAATTTAAAAGCGGTTGATGGAGGTGTGAAATCTAATGTTGGGAGTTATATTTGAATCATTTGATAATGTGGACACTAACCCATTGCTCCTTTTTGTTTTACAGTTGCAGTTGTTCATGGAAGGACACGCTCTCTTGTTGAGAGGTTTGAAAGAAGGGGGCGATTTAGTGTCAGTGTCAGTGATGATCAGTTGACCAGTGCCTCACCTGAAGTGATTGCTGACAGGACTAAGAGCTCCACCTCACTGGTAGGTCTTTATTCTGCATATAAAGGATTTCTTTGAACTTACATAGCTGGAGTACTTAAGTTTCATCATAATTGTTTGTGGGGGTGGGACTTATTAGCATCATATGATTTTTTTTTTTTAAAAAAAAAGCTTCTTTAAAAAGCTTAGCGATTATCGGCAGCAGGTTTCTGGTAACAATATTTGGCCTCCTGTTTTTGTTCGAGATGGATTCGTTGATGATGATTCCCTAGTAAGCTTCTTTAAAAAGCTTAGCGAGGCCAAATGATCTTTTTATTTGAAGCTTCTTGATGGGACGTATTCACCTTGGGAGGTTCATTCTGAAAAAGGTTTCCATTGCAAGCTCATTTGGAAGTCTTTAGCCCCCGTTAAGGTTTCTTTTTTTGTGTGGGAAGTTGCACACGGGAACATACTAACGTGTGCCAACGTACAAAAAAAGGAAAAAATTTTGGTGAATAGATGCTTCATGTGTAAAAGGGACGCTGAATCTACGGATCACTTATTGCTCCATTGTCAGTTTGCGAGAGTACTTTGTAATCTAGCTCTTAGTTGCTTGGGCATTTCTTGGGTTTTCCTAATTCCATTAGGAGACATCTTTTGGCTTGGAAGGGTTTCTTTGGTAGGAAAGTTAAGAAGAAGAAGAAGGAGGAGGAAGCCATGGTCCTACCTCATGTCATCTTTTGGTGCATTTGGAGAGAGAGAAACAGAAGAGTTTTTGAAAGTACAGAAACTCCTCTTCAGAGTTTGAAAGAGAATTTCATAAAGACTCTCTACTTTTGGAAGAATGGGAAGCTTAGCTCTTCCTCTATTGATTTGGCTTATTGTGTGGATAGTTTATATTTAGGATGTATATAGCCTTTTGTATGATGCTCATTATGCAACTGAGCTTTTAATATTTTATTATTAATATATTACCTTTTCCTTATCCCCAAAAAAAAACACACACACACACACACACACACACTTCACATCCTTTTGCGTGGATCATTTATCTGCATGGAAGATGGGGAAGGGCAACAGCAAACTAACAGTTGAGATGTGGCAATTCATTGCTTTGTGCTTCCGTACTATAATACAAGGAATCACAGTGATGTCAGTCTTCTGACATTGAGTTTGTCAGTTAATCACTTCAGTTTTCCTTTATTTTCAAACAAAGAAACAATGGGAACTCTGGCTGTCATTTTTTGGATTTTCCATTCTATCAACCATTACTGTTGTCTTATGTTGAGACTAGGAAGTGGGATTTCTATGACAATGTTAGGTTAATACTAAACCACTTGCCAGGGATTAAGGAGACTGTTACTGAGATTCGTTTGAAGATTAGTATATGGATACAGGGAAAAGAAATTGCACATTTATATCTTGTCTTGTTAAACATAATTAACTGGATCTTGCTTTTACGATGTTGCTGGTAACTAACAGAAAGAAGAGCCCCAGATTTCTGGAAGAGAGTTGACATCTCTGAGTGATGTGAATGTTATTGAAGATTTGATGCAGAACCATGATGTTTTACTGAGTGATCTTTGCTCTCGCCTCACAAAGTTGCAGGTGATTTTCTGATGTACTCTTTGTGGATAAAGCTGCTCCCCCCCCCCCCCCCAAAGAAAAGGAACTGAAAAAAGGGCTACAATCTTGCATAACATACCCTGAAAGTGTAGAACAATTCTGCGCATATTGTAATTTCATGCTGGAAAAACCTCGTGATTAAGCTTTGATCTCAGTGCTGTAGAATTCATGATGCTAGATGTTATGTAATCATTTGAACCACCATGACAGAACAATGTTACTGATTCATTTAGATGGACTTTCAGATGATACGCTGCATGTGGGAGCGGAATGACATGAAGGGCTCCATTAATGTTCTCAAGAAATTATCTGATCATTCTGTAAGCGCTTCTCTGTTAGTCCAGTGTACATGTTCTTGTCGGTCATCCATATGACTTCGGTCTGTACATTCATAGCAAATTTGATGTTCTGACGGGGGAAAATATATGGCTTGTTTGGGTTCAGGTCCAGGCTGATGTGATTAGTGTTGTCATGGAGAGGATGGAAATGGTTACCATGGACTTGTTTTCATGTATGCTGCCGGTATTGGTTGGTCTCCTAGATAGCAAGATGGAAAGGTAATTTTCCCTTGGGCTTGATTTCATCGCAGGGCTTAATGATATGTGCACCTCGCATAGCTAACCCATACTTAATTACTCGACGAAAATCAACAGAGACATACTTGACTTGAGACCCAAAATGGAACAACTCGTTTGACGTAGACCTGACTTGAGACCTAAACTCGGGCGACTTGTTTGACCTGAAGTTGACAAAGCCCTAAGATGATTCAACCTGAATTTACATCGTTCTCAAAGCCTCCTCCAGTCTTAAAGAAAAGATATGCTGTGTCAGAAATGGTTTTTTTTTAAAAAAAAATTTGCAAATTTTGCAGGCATGTAAAAATGTCCCTGGAGTTGCTACTCAAACTTGTTGCAATGTTTGGCCCAACAATCCACAGAACCATTTCAGCACCTCCTGTTGGTGTTGATCTTCATCAAGAAGAAAGGTATCCTCTTATCACTGCCGTCGCCTTTTTTTTCAATTTTTTTTTTTTTCTTTGTGGGGAGGGAGAGGGCCGTTTAATTATTATCTCTGTTGCTGATTAAGCTGCTAATCCTTGCTGAATGCGCATATGCTTAAACAATTCAAACAGGATTGAGCGCTGCAAACAGTGCTTGAGCCAACTACAGCAAATCCAGTCACTTCTCCCTACACTTCCGAGGTAATTGTAGTTTCCTTTCCTGTCTAGAATTACTTGTTTAAGCTCAATCAATGGTGGAACATGCAATACTTCTTTCGGATAAATTATCGAATTTACATCATAGCACTCTGATTTTCTGCAATTCAGAAGAGGCAGTTCACTGGCTAGACCTGCTCTGGAACTGAGTCTAGTTCTCCAAGATCATAACGTATAACTCTGACACAACTCATTTTGAAGACAGTGACATCTAGGCTTGTTTTGCTGCCACCTGTGGGAGATTCTGACGAACCCCACCTGCTCACGTATCGCTCTTAAGATCAAACACCATAGATCAAGCTCGAAAATAATCCGAGTAGCCACAATTTTATGAGTCTGCTTCATCTATAGATGCCCAAAATGTTGTGATTAATTCTGTTGTTGATGATTAACCACCATGTATGCTTGTATCTATTGCGTGTAATATGTGTACATACTCACACCTATTGAAATGGAAAGAAACCCCCACAGTTCCTCTTCTGACTTCTGACCCAGTATTGGGAGACTGTGATTCCACGGATGGTTATCTGGCTAAAGTTTCTTTTTACAAAATCTTGTGTGAAAGCTCCTAAAATTTTTTTAAAAAATAAAACCATAAAACATATTAGTAGTACACGAGTCCTGGTTGAGTTCTTCAGAAGTTAAAGTAGGGTTGGGGTGCTCGTGTCATGTGTCGGCATTTTAATCCTCATATAACAACAGAAGCAACAATGCAGTCAGCTTTATAATAATGTGATATTATGGGACTACAAATTCATAAAAAAAGGGAGCAGTTTTATGCATCTGTTATTGCGAGCTCGGCATGTAAGACACCTGTTGAAGAAGACGACACTAATTTCTTTGCTGTTGCTGGCGGGCCTTTAAACCCATGCATGCTTGTGTGTGTATATATAATATATATATATATATATATATATATATATATATATATATATATATATATATATGACTTAGGAAAGTATATATTTCTAAAAATATAATTAATTTGTGACTCGTTAGTAACAAATCAATTCTTCAACAAGACAATTCAACCGAGTATACATCATATAAAGTGTTCGATTTGGGTGTTAGGTATTTCATTCGTATGTCTTTTGAGCGCTAGTGCTTTGCCTAAGCGTGCATTACACTTGAACGTAAGGCTATTGGGTGGCGCCTGTTATGGTATTGACTTTTGTGAGGATTCTAGGTAGATGTCTGGGGGTTAATTCTTACTAGCTGGCATTTGAAAGACTAAATCTTTGATTGGAGTCGAATATTAAAGGTAGGTGTGGTGGATGTATTTTAGATTTCCTTATCAGACTTTGGCTTTGTTATAACAGTGTCTTATATGGACTCTTTTTGCCTCCTAAGTTTTGTTAACCGTACATGCCCCCCCCCCCCCCAAAAAAAAAAAGCGGTGGAATTGGTGAGTTCTATTGTGGCTATCTCCGAGCATGGGGCAACTAAGTTTTGTTGACTATGGTCCTGTTCTTTTCATGAGTCAATTCTAAAATATTAACTTCAACTCACTTTGATCTACTTCAACCCACTTCAACATATTTCAACCTACTTCTACTATTTTAACCAAGTTTAATTTATCACATAAAAAATTCAACTCACTTCAACCTACTTCAATTTATTTCAGCCTACTTTACTCTTTTATCCACTTTAATTTACCGCCGAGAAGAACATGCCCTATATATGAATTATAGCCACAGTAGGTCCATCCAAATCTAACGAGGACTGGATGCATGCGGTAATTAAGGCTGCTAATTATGCATGGGCCCTTCGAAGGAGTTCAAATTAAAATTTTGCACTACACTTCAATTTCTACGTGGAATCTTTTGACAATTCAACGGGATTTGAAATTGATTGGATGGATGCTACGTCAAAATGTCACACGATACTAGATAGCGTATATAAATCAGTGTGCGATTTATATTCTCCTCAAATTTAAATGAGTTAAGATTTCTCAACCTAAATCTAATCTATTTTTTAAATGAGTTAAAAGTTTCGATATATATTAATTTAATTTTTAAACAAATAGACCTGATCTCGATCAATTTAACGCATTTAACTTATTTAAGATAAACGAGCCAAGTTCAAGTCACCTAATTATTCATTTATTTGTTTGCATTTTCAATTAATACGTAATTATCTAACACTAAAAATTAAGTTTATATATCATATCAAACAACTACTGCCTAAAGCTCCCCTGATTCATTATAGTCCACATTTTTACATTTATTTTAAATTTTTATATCCTTAATTATCAAATAAAAAGTAAAGGGATAAATGATAAAGGGATAAACGAGTTAATTTATTTAACCTACTTAATTAAACGGGTCAAATAAGTATTTTTATGTTAAGAATTTTGACCTGAACTTAACCCATTTAATTAAATGGATGGAACACGTCAATTCAGTTAATTAAACATTTGAAAATATGTACCCAAACTCACTTAATTTTATGTCAATTTCAAATAAGAAATCGTATCGAATATAACTTTGCCGAGCTCTAATATAGCATGTGACCTCGATCCCCACCTCCTTTGGTCCTACTCCTTGCAAAATCACATGCCTAATTCCATTTTGCTTCTGATATCATTGTATCTAAATTGATTTGGATTGTCATATGATTAAAGGAAAGTTGCTCTTCTCCTCCAAATAAAACAATAATAAATAAATAAATGAGATAGCTGGATAGCAACGAGGCTCAAAGTCTAGGCCTTGGTACATTATGAAATCCCATTGTGGATCTGCATGTTGAATATGAATGTTTGAGATGCCTGTTTTTGTCAAAAATTTTCTGAAAATTTTTTATATAAAAATTCCTTTTTTCCTCAAATGATATCTATAAAAATTAATAGATAACATTCAAAACACTTTAAAGTGAAGCATCCTTATACAAAATTTCTGATTTTGTTACAAATTAAATGTCATTGATTAGATACCAACTAAGATGTACATGAATGTCATGCATAATAGATAGTACTAATCATTGTTTTCGGTAGGATGGTAGTTTATTCCATTTGTAATTGAGAGGGGGACATGGTCACATAGATAGGATACGTTTCAAGTGAAGGCTCCTTAGGTTGAGCTTCCTTACATTTATGCATGCTTGGCAATTTCACCCAAATTTGATGGACACCTAACTCACCTGACCCGAAAAATCGGGTGAAAACTCAATCAAATGGATGAATTAAACAAGTGACGGATAATCGGGTAATGGATTGGTTCGATTCGGGTGATGGTCCACCCAACCGGTCACCCGTTTAACCATATATATATATTATATATATATATATATATAATATATATATATATATATATATATATATATATATATATATATATATATATATATATATATAAACAATTGTTTGTATTGAACATGTAGTCTTTGGACAATTTATTCTTTTTTTTCCCCACAATTTATTCTGCTGTCCTTTATTATTTGTGGTGATTGTTATGTTTAAAGCTTGGGCATGTGTTTCTTATTTGTCGTAATTCGTATATTTTTGAATTGTGAGTTGTGTTTGAAGTTTTGAAACTTATTTAAGCAATGAAGACATAAAATGAGACAAATACGTAGTTCACCCGTTTACCACTCGTTTCAGAAGCAGGTGACGGATGGATCGGATGCGGATGTGCGAGTAACGGGTGGAGCGAGTGGATTCGGATGATAGATTTGGATAGAAGTTCACCCGCTTTACGTTGTTAGGCCTACTTATGCTAGGTGCTCTCAGATCAAGCCCTATGACACTCCCCCTACACCCACATTTGGTCCCCATCTGTGCATGGGCATGCTGAATTCAACTTTCTCATTAAGCAAGAGCCACTTACACACATCTATAGTCCATGTCGTTGTCATTTGCTTTTTCATTCTTTCTTCTTTTGTCATTTTTATCAATTTTATGGCCTGGCGAAGCAAAACAATCAAAAAGCTTTTCCTTTTCTTCTTTTTTTTTAATGAAGATAGAACATTTATTGTCTTTGTTTTAAGTTGTAGCCTTCTGATTTTTTTATAAAATACTGGCTTTGTCAATTACTTACGGGCAAAAAAGGAGACAGGCCATTATTAAATAGTGTAAATGTTTGATATATATATATATATATATATATATATATATATATATATATATATATATATATATATTATAGCTTGCAAACAAGGCATATTGGACAGTGTTCCTATAAAATCAATTAAAATATATTTTGACCAAAATCCTTTTATTAATATTTTTGGGAAAATTCTCCGATTTCGAAATGATTTAAACATGAAATTCACTGTACAAATTTTGGCACACCTAACACAATAAATTTAAGAAGAGGTGCTGCTCGAATTCCTTGTTCGGTTGCTTCTATAGTGTGATGAAAACATAATTATCGACAGCCAATATTAAATTAAGCAAATTTTAGTGTATTAGTTTAACTACTGCAATCTAATAAGATAGTACTTAGCACTCACTGAATAATTGGCAAAAGGGGGAAATTAACCAATTAACAAAAATTAGTGTGGGCATCATATGTTAATTATAAGGACATGTGGAAGTTTGGTAACTTAAACCATCAGAAGAAAGATTTAATTGGTGCATGTTTTTTAATTAATTAAATCTTCTTGCATAGCTTAGTGTGGGCATATGATCACTGACTTTTGAGTGAGATGATTTGATTTCTAATTAGGAGAATATTTGATGCACGAAATGGGCAATCAACCAACCACTTGTCTCTTATTTTATTTTGTAATTGCTACTTAATACAGGCAATCAGTTTTTAAAGCAATCTTTAGTGAGAGGCTACTTAGATTAGGACGTACCAAATCTATATGTCATTATTATAGGGTCTTATTGTACCCACTGAAGCAAAGCAATGTGATCATATCATCAATTATACCTAAAAATCAAATTTATATTCCATTGCAAATTAATAAATATCTTACTACAAGAGACTAAAAAGTGTCTTGTTCAGTCTAAAAAGTTATATTATCGTGCACCAAATTTTAAAAAATGATATGATTGAATAGTATAAGAGTGTTACAACTTATAAGCTGCGTAAAATTATTTTTTTATCAATTATTTTTCACAATTAAATATAACTATTGAAATTTTGGTGATCCACAATCATTTAATTTGTTAGTTTTGATCAAACCAAGACACTTAAGGGATATCTTGTTATAAGAGATATATCATTGCTCTATGCAATTATACCCTATTCAAACTATGTGATCTAGCTCAAATCACTTGTAACATATATAAGGCAATTTGTTATGGTTTCAATATAAACTGATCCAATTCGAACCAATTTGCACGTTTTTTTTTTTTAAAACTAGATAAATTTAAAATCAAGAGCAAAACGAGAATCTTGTATTGGACAACTAAGAATCTATGTTAGTAGTCAATGAAGAAAATATAATGGAACGAAGTAGTGGGAAAAGAAGGTCAATACTGTATCAAAAACACAAAGCATGATATAATAGATGTCTTTATATCGTATTGGAAGGTTGATGCTCGCACTCCCCCCCCCCAAAAAAAAAAAGAGAAAGCAAACTGATTGAAACCGTCAACTCATTCTAGATAGAATCTAAACGATCTTTTTAATCAAATTGGATGTATATGTATGTTCTTTTCAACTTATCATAAGTATTTATTATCAGTATTTAAAGTCCATCAGCATCAATAAACACTACTCATCTTTCCTATTCACAATCTTATTTCTAATCAGTATTGATCAGTACTCATTGATATTAACCAATACTTATCACTTATTAATAATAAATTACTTATCATAAGTTGAAAACAATATGCACGTAACTAAAAAACAACCATCTAAAATTGCACGAAATTAAAGTGAGCAATGAGTTCTCAATTTAAATTTAGGAGATAGAAATGTGAACAAGTTATTATATTATTAATTATGTGACTACTAATTAAACAATTGGATATAACCTTAATTGTCAGAATAAAATTAAAGTCTATATCATACTCTTAGGAGTATATACTCTCACAAGCCATGTCGGCATCATATATTAAAAATTATCTGTACAAGCTGAAAAAATATATATGCGTGGCAAGTGGAAGTATAAGCTCACAGATGTATGATATACATTAGTAACTTTATCAAATAAAATAGTGTATACGTACCAGCTACTAGAGAGATCTAATTAATAGTATTAGTGATGAGCCACTGCACATATAGGTACAATAGGAAAATTGACTTTGTATGTAGGGGTCTCATTAATTAATTTAGGAGTAAAATATGTTGTGACTCACACTTTAGTATATATTTACACTATTAATTAGATTAGTTAATAGTTCATTAATTTTATATAGGATTCTGCATAAAGTTCTCATATAAAAACTTGCATGTTGATGAGATGACAGTATTGTATATTTAGAAGAATTTTTAGACAAAACTAGTTTTAATATTTAAATGAATGTTTCCACATGCTAGTGCAATATTTAGAAATGTTGTCCAAGTAAAAATCAAATACCGCAAGGGTTATTTTAAAGTTATGATTGATGAAGGTTTTTACAATACACATCAAATTTATGATAATAAAAGAAATTATTTTTATACCGATAAAAATTATATTGAAAGTACATTAATGTATTATGATAAGTTTATTTTAACTTTTATTATTAAAATCACCTATTTTATAAGATAGCAAAAGTACCATTAATAGTGTGGTCCCTTAATTTTGGAGATTCCAACTCTTTGGCCTTGTTGCTTGATTCTGAAGAAATCATTAATGCTATTTTTCGTTGTGATCACAAATTCTTGAAAGCATTTATGCGTTTTCTGCCTGTATGAATATTTTGAGCTAGGAAATAATACTTTTATTAGCTTTCCTTAGTATTTATGCTCTGTTTCTTATTTTAATTTTTTTTGTTGAATAAAAGAGATGTAAAAATTTATCTAGATGATATTCAAATCTAAGTGTCTAATAACAGTTAATTGAATTAATTAACATCTATAAAAATTTCATATTTGAACATGCATTTTCTAAACTAGGATTTGTTTCCCCTCCACGTAGTTGGTCACTAGAAATGAACATATTTGATTGAAAAATACAGTATTTTTAAACATTGTGGGAATTATCAATAATAATCAGTCTTGGACATAATATAATTTTTTTAACAAAACATATGTCAAATACAAAGTAAGTTAAAAACAAGGATGAAAGTTTTATGCACATCAACTAACATAGGTTGCTTCAAATAATTTAGCATGCGTTCCCCAAAAAAGATTTTCAAGTTTAAATTTTATGATCGAAGAAAACTTATATTAGGAAAATCGTGTCCTTTTTGGGCATGCAAGATTTAGCTAACTAAACTCTCATTAATAGAGGACCAGATAACTGAAATAAAGTTCATACATCAATATCAAATGCATGAATTAATAAATAGAAAGCTAATAGAAAATAACAACACGTACATATAATGCTGTCTCACTAGCGTACAATCTCATGAAAGTAACATTATTATGTGCTCTGTAATTGAAGTTATAAATAAGTTTGTTCACCAAAGTGTAAATCATCTGTCTTTTTTGGTTGGGGGGGGGAGGTAAGTAGAAGAACGTTATATTAGATAGCTCCTTTTTTAAGGATTTAATTTTACCTGTAGATTAATTTAATTATCATCGATAAGAATAAGAAAGAAATTTCCAGCGAGGTAATTAATTAGAGAGTTCAGTAAAAAATGTTAGAGGTGTATAATAGTCGCCACTGATCTCAAATATAGCACCAGTTTCATGTGGGATCCGGGGAAGTTCAAGTCCTAGAGTTGGTGGAATAATTAATGACACGTTGTGGTAATCTTATTAGCTAATTAGCTTACATTTTCTTCACTAATCTCGAGTGCTTAACTTTTTAAACTCTGACAAGCATGGCATTTTTGTCTTTTTTAATCCAATCAGTTGAGTTATTGTTTTTTTAATCATTGAGTTAGGGGTTTTTTTTGGGGGGGGGGGGGAAAAATCATTGATTAAAATTGAGAACAATTGATGATACAAGCCAAAAAGGCACTAGGGAATCAACTAACTATTTTACTTAATCTTGCTCAGAGCGATAAACCGTGAAGAAGATAAGCCCTCCTATTCATGGGGAAAAAATATTAAAAAATGGTGACATCTCTACCTGCAATTATATCCATGACTAAAAAATTAATAGTTGGGATAAAACTCATTACAGTATATATTAAGCACTTAGCTAGTGATTAAAGTAGACTAAGTGATTGTATATTCTCAATCCTATGATTTCTCATAATAATAAAATTTTCTAATCTTGCGTCATATATTAATAACGTGCACTGACCCTTAAAACTAGTGATGAATCTAGATATATAGAATAACAGTGTCAATCTATTAAATTACCTATTTTAGTAGCGTCCATATATACTAATCTAATACCCTTCAAAACATAGTTCATTAGAATGACTGTTTACCATCCCAAACATCCATTTACCTTTTGTGTGTGGGTTTTTGCGTGGGGTTGGATGGGATAAGTCTATAGACCTGATCGTCCATATTCGTTTGCTTATATGCATGCAATCATATTCTTGGACCCATTATTATAGATAGGCATTTCAATTCAAATATAACTGAAAATTGATATTTTGGATATGTTCATTTTCACTTAATTATCATAAGTATTTGTTATCAGTATCTAACAGTGCAACATTCAACATAATTCATCAATAATTTTAAGCAGTTCTTAGCATCATTCAGCAACTTTAAGTAATTTTCAACAATTCTCAACACTATTAGGTACTTATTGAAAATATCTAGTTATGCTTTATTTAATCATTCATAGCTTTTAGAAACTTTTAACAATTTTTAGCTCCATTTTGTAACTTTCAACAATTTCAACAACTTTACGTAACTTTCAACCTTAAATACCAATAGATACTTTTGATAGATTGAAAATAACATGTCCAAAGTAAATGATATCTAAAGTGGGATTAATATTTTGTCCTACATATTGTTTTTGCTTTTCGGATATGGTTTTTTTCTCATCTTTTTGGTTTTTTTTTTTAAATCATTGATGAAAAAAGAAATGATATACATTTTTTTTAGTAATATGAGAAAAAAAATCCGTATAATACGACATAATTCAAGGAACCCCACTTATACTCAACAGATCAAAACATTATTTTAAAAAAAATCTTATATTTATATGTAAAAGTGAGTGTGTAGACGCTGCGGTCATAACACATGTCTTCTAAGTATTTATTAAGACTTTATTAAAATAAAACAATAGATGATTTAAAGTCATCATAATGAATGATATCTTTTCAACTACTTCAATAAAGAGAAAAAAAATAAATTACTAATATGTTGTTATTATTATTATTTCTAAAAATTTAAATTATAAGATTAATTCTAATATTTTTAAAAATATTTTAACTGAAATTTTAAAACAATTTGTGTGTAGTCCGGACTTAAAGATTAGTAACGTATTATCTTTGGCTATTACCAATTTATCAGCATGATCGTGTTTGTGTCAAAACCTATATCATACTCCTAGAAGTACGAACTCCCACAAGTCATGTCAGTGCCACGTATTAAAAATTGTCCATATGACAAATACACGTTGGAAATATATATATATATATATATATATATATATATATATATATATATATATATATATATATATATATATATATATATATATATAAACAAGAGGGAAGTATACTCCTAGGTGTATGATATACATTACCTGTTTGTGTGACTTAGCTTCCCAAAAGTCATGCAATCATGTAGCCACGTTTTCCTCTCCAACAATATCCTTCTATAGCAATAGACAGCTGAGCATTTGAGATATGATGACTTAATTTTACACGTAAAGTCTTGTATAACACGATTTTTAGGGGCTTGGAAGCTTGTTTAATCGTGGGATCTTTAGCTCATGTGGTGAGAATTCGTAGTCGCAGACTTATTATACATAGGTTTTGGACAATAGCTAATACAAAGAAGAACAAGTAATCTCATATGATTGGAAACACAGCATCTCATGACTAATAGTTGGAACTCGAAATCAACAATCAAAAGTTTAAGCAACAAAATTTGCAAAAACTTATGTTGTTAAATCCAATATGTGTAGTTACCTACACATATTCAAAAACATTCAAGTTTCAATGGTTACATAATAATTCCGAGTTGGTATGGTCTCTCTACTTGTCCAATATTTATGACATATATATTGAAAATTTATTTAAAAGTTATATGCACTAAAAATCATTTGTATGTATCTATGCACGAATGAATATGCTTAATAACTGAGAGCAATTTCCCTAATACCATGAAAAATTAATAGAATACAACAAGTGAGAAATAAGCAGATCTGGCAAAAGCAATCTAAAACATCAATCTAAATGGAGCGGCCTATATTGAACTTAATAACTGAATACGTTCACTTTGTTATAAGATAAATTTATTGGACCAATTATTTGAAATCGATCCAAATCGAAAATCACTTAACTTATACAAACCAAATTAAAATATCTTTAAGAGCAAATATAACCATGTCAGATTTAACTCAATTAATGCCCAAACCGAACCATTAGTTTAGTTTGTCAAAGGCCAAACGCAAGGCAGAGCTAGCCGCCCACAGTCGTAACCTTAACCCCCAAGCCCATGCAACACTCTCAGTCTCGGACACCGCACGGAAAACAAAGGGAGGGAGGGAGAGAGAGAGTGAGGAACACAAAAAGCCAGAATTGAAAACGTACATAGACAAGAGGAAGAGGGATAAATAAACACTCAGACACAGTGGAGTAAATCCCCTCTCTCTACTCCCTTAAAAGCCGGTGTTTTCGACACTTTGCTTTGTGCCTCCTTCGACACCCTCCTTCAACCTCTCTCTCTCTCTGTGCGAATTCCTTTCTCCTCTCTCTCCTTCTCTCTCGTCTTCCAAATCGGTCAATCCCATTCACACTCGACTCACTGAGTCGAGTCGCTCTAGACACCTCCCCCAACTCGGTCGTCGTCGGGTATACAGGTCTGAGACATCTTCAATCTTCAGCTTAATTATTGCTCCTTCAATTCTCATCGAATCTCTAGGTTTGTCACCTTTTCGCTTTCCCCCCTTTTTTCGAATTTTTCTATTTTTGTCGCCTTTTGGGTTTCTAATTTTTACATATCTAGCCCATAAAAAGGTGAAAAAGATGAATTGTTAGCTTCTTTTGCTTTCATTGTGAAAAATATGAATTATTTCCGGTTATTTGGCTTCATTGCTTGTATCGCTATCCGAATTTAAATGCTCTTTATTTTTTTTTAAAAAAAAAGAAGAAAATTGTTCCCAATTTCTCTCTTACCTAGTATTTTTCCTTTTTCCGTAGCTTCTTTTAAGGGTGGTATTTGATGAATTACAAAAAATTTATCCGAGTATCAGTAGTGATACTTGAAGTAGGTGACCTGCTTAAAGGGGGAAGTGGGTCAATGACAAGAACATGTTTCCTAATTAGTGGCTGCGCAAAACAAATCTTTCCGTTTCTCACTTGTATTTCTCTTCTTCCACTTCCCAAAGATCCTTTCTTTAAAAAAAAAAAATTTACAAAATTGGAGTATTAAAGTAACAAGCTTGGATTTGAAGTTAATGTCGTTGGTGACTGGTGAGCTCCCCCTAAAATACTCTTTCTGGGTTTTGGACCTATGGTATTTCTTCACTGTCCCATGTTTTCTTTAGATTTTTAAAGTAATTTTGATGTTAGACAGGATATGCTACATTTATGCATGTGTAGTTTCTGTGATTTCTTTTGTGGATGCATGTTTGCTGTTTTTGGGTCGCTGTTGACTTGAGGGTTTAAGATTTGCCCAGTTGCTATAAAATCTTTGTGGCTTCTCATGATCTTTCCATGTTCACTTCACCCCATCTTATTACTTTTTGACCTGTTTACTTTGGTCACACTTTTTGCATGAGACAACAAGTGTAAACCTCGTTTGCTAATCCTTCGATGAGATCAATAAACCTTGCTTTCAGTATGCCTGCCTAGACTTGCATACTTGGGCCTTTCATATGAATTGGTGATGTTCATGAGAGTGGAAATTGTAACCTTGTGGCCTCAAGGTGAAACCTTGCGACTGAGTTCTCACTTTTTATCAATCAAAGGGATTTGATCTGAAAAATAGGAAATGAAAATGTAAGTGTATAACATGGGGCCCTACTTTGGAATTGGTCTGGTTGTCATGCCCTTATAAAGACTAATGAGGAATTTAGTATGATGCATTCTGCCACAATGTCTGCAATTTGATGCCACTCAGAAGTATTGCCTTTTCCGATTTGGTCTCACTCTTTTGTTATTATATATGGTGTTTGATGTCATTTAGTGCAACATATACTGTCTAATAGAAATATGCTGTATATGTTGGAATGTAACTAGTCAAATGTGTTCTTCATATGGGGAAAGAAATAATCTAGGTTTATGTCTTCAAGGATAAAAAATAAAGAACTCCGCATTAAAGTGAAATGACCACAAACAAGCCCTGATTTAGATGTCATCCTGAAGTTAATCCATAGCACTTGTAGCCCAATACACTTGAATGTAAGTTTCTTTCGTGCTTCAATGTTACCCCCCCCCCCAAAAAACCCCAAAAAAAAGATTGAAAAAGTGGTAAAAAAGCTGTTTCCGGTAAAGGTGTTCATGAAACATCTTCTCAACGTTCGCAACTGGTCATCAACACATAAAGAGTTGAGCTTGTGCCTTTTATCATGTCCTAATTCGAATGCGATGTCCTTTTGTGAGGTCATTATCGAACCAACCATGGTGATAACTCTGTTCATACTTCAAGTGCAGTTTGTTATGAAACAGAGATAGGCTCGCCTGAATGTCTATGAGGACGTTCAAATCATGGAGATGGCTGCCTAGAAAGAAGTATGTCTTGCCTGATGGGGTATGTTTTGGGTTCTTCAACTTCCATTTCAATTTTGACTGTCTCGGAATAGGTAGGTTGAAACAATTCAGTTCAATGAATCTTTGTGTTGTAATGTAAATTGCGTCGTAGGGAGCACATGGAGCATTTGGATTCAGGATGAGACAACTAGCCTTTATGGCAGTTGTATGTATAGTAATGTTATTCATTGTGTACAGAACTACAAGTTATCAGTATCAACAGACAGAGGTTGGTGGCTTTTTGCTTGTTTGATTTATTCTACTCTGCTTTGATCATGCAAAAACCCAATCTGTTCTTTTTTTTTTTTTTTTTCTCCCTTTGGTTTAAATTGTCCTAGGTGAATCTTATGCTTAAGTATCTCGTTTCAGTAATATGCCCTACATTGTTAATGTGCTTATGCATGTTGAAACCCTTCCCACCCTGAATCCTAATGCATGCCTCAAAGATTAGTTCATTGCCATTGATGTACTACAATGTATTCTGCTTCAGTTTATTTTTTACTTATATTTCATTGTTGATGCTTGAGTCACTCATAAATCCCCATCCCCTGAGATACTAATTTTGTGTCTTCTCTGTTGGTTTATTTTTCAGATAGAAGCTAAAAGACATCCATTTGATAACTCAGAGGTAACATTGAGAATTTGAAATGAGTCATGGGTGATCGTAATCCCTTTCCTTTTTGTCCTTTAGTGCTGAAGTGTAACATATTTGATCTCATGAACTGAAACCTTATGATTGTATGTTCTTAGTGTTCTGGTGCTTTGCTGCAATTTTGAGACTTTTCTTTCATGCTGAGGTGCTTTCATTGCTCACCCTAGGAATCAAGAATATCAGAGTTGGATGGTTTACCTCGTGGCATCATTCATGCAAGATCAGATTTGGAGTTGAAACCATTGTGGTCTCGGTCCAGGGAGAAGGTCAGGATCCCACTAGATGTCCAATTCAATTATTAGATATCATGCCATTTCAGTTTATGTATCCATCACATTGTTGAACCCCCCCCCCCAAAAAAAAAAAATCTGTATCGTGAGTTGCTGGCAACTTCTTTGACTTAATTCGCTATAATCAGGAATTGCTTTCCAAGCTTTGCAGTGCTGTATTCAGAAAGAACAAAAGCCGCTCACCACCCCCTGTATTGTTGTCATACATTATGTTTGATTCACAGGTTGATGACTCCCACCATCATAACTTACTTGCTATTGCTGTTGGCATTAAACAGAAGCATAATGTCGATACTATTGTTCAGAAGGTAAGATCTGTGTGACCTTTGCGTTAAAGTTGCTTATATATTCTGCCTTCAGGTTTGTCTTACATTTTATAATTCAGTTTCTTGCAGAAAATTTTACGATTGTGCTTTTTCATTATGATCGCAACATGAATGGATGGTGGGATTTGGATTGGAATAACAGGGCCATTCATATAGCTGCTGAAAACCAAACAAAATGGTAATTTCTAGATTAACTTTGTTTGAAAAGAAAATTCTACTGTCATGTTTCTTTTTACTCTCTGGTCCATCCCACTTCCAATCCAGCTGAAAGAGTTGGCACCAGCAATTTTTGGTTTTGGATACTGGTAAACCTAACCAATTACGTGCTTGTAAAGAAGTAAAACTGAGAATTTGTGGAATGTCATTGTAATTGTGCTCTGCCAAACAAATTGATGAAAGTTGGTTGTTTGCAACTATAATGATGGATAGTTGACTGTCAAAATCCTCCTATCTTGTGCGAAAATATGGCATGTGTGGACTCATATGCTTACAGATTAGCTGCACTCTTCATGTTCTTTCTCTGCCTCCCTTTCAGGTTGGGTTGGAGTATTGTCCTCACCCTGTGCTCTGTGCATACTCTTTATTCAGGTGGTTTGCAAAGCGCTTTTTACATCCAGATGTTGTTTCCATCTATGATTACATATTTCTCTGGGATGAAGATCTAGGAGTGGAACACTTTGATCCGGGAAGGTGTGTCAGTTTGAATGGCTTCTGTGTTCTTATCCAAGTATCCCACATTCTTTATGTTCAACTTTTGCACTGAACATGTGTCTGATGAAATTGACATTCTTTAGCAGTTTCTGAGTTATTCTTGTAGAGATTTTTTGGCGAGCATGTAATCTGGATCTAGAGATGAAATCATTTGTGCCTGGTGTTATTCAGATGATATGTAGATAAATTCACCATCTTAAGATTTAGAGTAAAGCAAATACTAAGTCATGTTGGCTATATGAATAATTTTCAGTGATTGTGATGTTTTTTGAATGTGCTCAAAATACTGGAAAATTGTTACATTCATATATAGGTGAAAAAAATGTAGTTTAAAACATGAGGGCTGTTTACAGTACTCTACTGAGTGTTGAAGCTTGGACTATGCCAGATAGTTGGTTGCATTTGCTTAAAAATTCTACTCTTCCTATTTGTTAAGTTTATATTAGGTGTTGGATATTCCTGACATGGAGGAAAATTCCAGTAGTTTATTGTATTTTGACCTTAATAAACCCTGTTGGTCTGTGCAAGGAGGGTTCTGCTATAGCACAGTGAGATCATAATTTGGTACAATAACAGTAGGTCTGATGTTTTACATTTCTGCCAACACATAGCTTGTGGACATGACTAGGGGTTTGGCTTGGGAACAAGCTTAGCTTTTAGCTTAGAGGTAGAGATCTTATGGTGAGTTGTTGCATTCTAATACAATTCCAACCTTAATTAAGAAGCGAGACAGTAGCATTCTGATTGAGTAAGGGTTTTGAAGATGACCAAGGAGAGAGGAAAAAAGGGGGTAGATTAGAACTGAGGAAGAAATATCTCAATTCATGAGGGGTTCAGAGCGCGAGAGACCTGCAATTTAATCATGGGTTAGCAGACGTGCTAGTGGATATCAGTACTGTCTATCCATTGCCACCAAGAATTGTGAACCCAGTGGCGTAATGTCAAGAGGTTGTTCCCTGACACCGAATTGATTTGTAAGTGTAAGTGTCTAGTATGTGGGTTTTACGTGTAAGAATTATTCTCTTCTGTCAAAGCATTATAATGTCGGCCAAGGTTGGCCCATAATTGTGCTCTTTTAGATGATTCTTATGAAATTTTACCAAAGAGATCAGCATTGTGGTTATTTTTCCCTTCGTTTTGAGGAGTTTTCTGTGTTGCGTATGTGTTGTTTTTCCCGTGTTCCTCCATGATTTGACTTCTCCTCTAAACTAGCATGACTTCCCTTTGTTAGAAACAGAGAATAATAGTAAAACAATGCATATCCATGTTTACGAGAATGTTAAAACTTTTATAATATGTATGTTAAAACTTTTATAATATGTTTTTCTTCTGAGCAAAGGTTAAGTATACTTCACTATTCCAAAAGGTTCAGATACATGCATGCAGTCCTTACAATGTCACCTTGGCTTTAACCCCGCTGGGAGTAACTGATGCAGACCCCCCTCGCTGCTTTTTTAAATCCCTGGGTTGATCTCTTCACCATGCGGCTAATAGAATCTAATGCTTCTATTAAACTTTATTCTTTGGAGTTTGGACTGTAGTTATCGCCAATATCCTTTTCTGCTTTTAGCTGGTTCTGTGCGCTCTATCTCATGCATTGCATGCAGCATGAAAAACCCGTCTCCAAGCTCTGCTTGCATGTTTGGTAGCCCCATTCACTTCATGGCTAATTGCCCAATTTCTACTCTGTGTAATATTTCTTTCTTAGGTACTTGGAGATTGTGAGATCAGAAAGACTAGAGATATCCCAGCCGGCTTTGGACCGCAATTCGACCGAGATACATCACCGTATTACAGCCCGTAAAAAAGCAGAGAAGTTACATAGGTAACTGGGCTTTGTTTATTTCTTTGATCTACTGATGTATTTGACTGGGTCATGCAATCTGATGTGGTTGCTTCTGGTAGGAGGATATACGATAGCAAGGGTGTTACAAAATGTTCAAGCTCTAGCATGGGCCCACCATGCACTGGGTAATTCTGCAAAATAATACAAATTGCTAATTTGCTATATTATGTTGTGTAGTCTGTCCTTGCCTTATTTTGTTTTCTATTGATCTAAATTCTTTGCTTTTCTTGTCGTTGCATATTTTGCGTGTAGATGGGTCGAAGGAATGGCACCTGTATTCTCAAGGTCAGCTTGGCGGTGTACTTGGCATCTTATACAGGTATTTGTACATTCGTGATTTGGGTGATATGAGACACCTATTGGGATTCAATGGTATTCTTGTGAAAAATGGAGCGTGAGAACTTAGAATTAGTTTAGCATATAGTAATTTGATTATAAACTTGAGTGGTGGAGTAGAAATTTGTTTCGTCTATGGATTCAAATAGTATTAACAGGAATAAATATTACTTACACTGGGTAACAATTTTAATGTATAATAATAACCTTACGACTTTGAAAGGCTTTATGCATGCTATGATCAACTTGCTTCTTCTCTTCTCTCAGAATGATCTGGTTCATGGTTGGGGACTAGATATGAAGCTTGGTTATTGTGCGCAGGTAAGATTGGTTTGTTGTTTGGCTAGGTCTTAATTCTGTTATGAGTTCAGATCTCTTCGTGTTCTCTTTTATTTTCTTTCTTTTGGCCTCTTCTTCTTCAAGCAGGCTCATTTGTGCGCGCGCGCGCGCGTGTGTTCCCAACTGCAATGTGCAGGGTGATAGGACTAAGAGGGTAGGAATTGTCGACAGCGAGTATATTGTTCATCAAGGCATACAAACTCTAGGAGGCTCAGGAGGCTTGGCAGCTAAAAAGGTTGGTTCATAATTCTGACGTTCTCTTATTTTCTGAAATTAAGAGCAATAGATACATATATCTGATAATAACAACAACAAAGATAACTGACAAACACTCAACAAAGAGCCTGAGTGCCTGATGACCTTTGATTTGCTCGCCAATTACGCATACAAATTGAACTCAATTCTTCTGCTTGGTGCTTAACACTGGGATTCTCTTCATACAGGCTCTAAAAGCAGTTAAAACACAGGACCCTGTGAAGGTAACTATTGTGTCAGGTTTAACCTCATTCATATTGATCTCTACTTGATTGTATGAAAATAGCTTTTGCCGTGCTGCTGTTTCCTCATGATGCAGAGAAGCTCTGGTGGGGGTCTGGACTCACGCATGGAGGTAAGAGCTGATTCTGTTCAATAAGATTATTTGAAATATGTCGATTGGTTATCAGACATGTCGACATTTGTGTTTGTTGTGCCTTGATTGCTTTGAAGAGTAAACCCTTCCAGGCTCTATTCCATTTGATAATTTCGATACTGGCCGTTTCATGTTACGTGGTTCTGGTTTCTGAAGAATATGTATGGCACTGGGCAATTTTTCTTCTGAAACTGGCTTTAGTTAAACGATTTTCTTTTTCTTCCAACTTCCAACATGTCACTGCATTAAGGATACAACAGCAACAACTCCCAATGTGGGTTCGCTTTCGCGGGGTTTGGGAAGATACAGATGTAGGCAGCCTTACTTCTATAAACATGACTACCTCGTTGAGAGATCGATTCCAATAGACCCATATAAAAAGTTCTAAGAAAATATTTTTGAAGTTGAAAATCATTTGATAAACAAAGGTAACAAACACTAGGTATAATTATTTTAAATAACATTAATTATAATGAACAATAGATAAGGGATAACAATAGTGCATACGTTAAGTAGCAAGAAGCAACATAATACTAATTTGGAAAAGTGCATTCTACAACTAAACAATTAGCTGTTGGAGAGTAATAACACAAAGTAATAATGCAGTTTGGATCATGTAGAAGCTAAAGGAGTGCCAGTAGGCTAGCTATCTATTGTCCAAAATCATAATCCTAGATCTCTTCGAATTCCTATCATGGGTCATGCCGTACGTTAGCTGTAAAAATTTCAAATCATATCTAATCACCTTATCCCAACTATTCTTAGATTGTCCTCTATTTCTTCTACATTTCAAGAACAATAGAATTCCTATCATGGGTCATGTCCTATGATACCTCATCTTGGATCTCTTTAGTGAGTTCGTCAACGACAATAGTGAAAAGCAATGGGTTCAAAACCGAACCATGATACAGTCCAATCTCAACTGGAAAGTCATTAGTGTCATCTCCTTATGTTTGAACACTTGTCTTTACTACCTCATACATGTCACTGCATTGAGGATGTCTGCCGTAAAGCAAATGGGAGATATCACTATATTAAGACATTCCTAGCCTGGGAAGCAACATATGATACACCAGCTCTTTCCTGATGGAGGATGCCTCTCAATTTGGACGAACTACTATGTCCAGGCTCCGTTTTATCTTTGGGCTGTATAAATCACAGACCAAAACTGAGTTCAGACTTTGACAGATAGAGATAGAACAGCATTTAGATCTTGGTTGATGATTTTGCAACCATATCCTGTATTGGGTTGGATAAATATGGGTGACCAGGTTGGGTAAGATTTTGGAAGTGCAGTGAGACGTGTTAAAACAGAAAGAATAGCATGGGGATTACTTCCTTCTCTGAAAAAGAAAGGGCTGGGGGTGTAGTTCTTGTCAAGTACTAGCTATTGGGATGAAGTGTTTAACATAGTGGAAATTATGCAGACTAGGAGGCAATCAACACATGAGCTAAAGATCTTCAAAGAGCGGTGGGAGAAAGCCGTGAAAGAAGATGAGAACTGGGAGGATCCTTACGCAGGGGAGGGTTAGCTGGACGCATTCTCAACAATCAAAGCTCCCAAAAAAAGAAGTCAATCATGAAAGCCTCCTCACAGCAGATCAAAGGAGTTGTTCCTATGCAGAGCTCATGGAAACGAGGAGGATCGCCTTGGAACATCCCAATTTCAGTTTTGTGTTCATATTTAGTCAGCTCATATCCCTACTCCCCTACAGTAAATTTGTAATGCTGCTGCTTTGTGTATCATAGAGCCACATCAATTAATTCATTATTTTCAGTTTGGTTTTTGTAAGATCTTCTGCCCAAGCCGTCATTCCCCTTTACCTTTCTCTTTTCTTTGCACCTAAATCACGTGTTTGCTTTGTGGTTAAATTTAAATGGACTCCCTCAAAAAAAAAAAAGAAAATCTAAGAGCAAGTTGGATGATATCTGTTCAAAATGGTGTGAATTTTGTACAAGAGAAGGTTTGCAATTCTTTTCTTATTACGCCTCTCTGAATGAAATTGCATGAGTTACTACCACAATAATACCATTTAGACTATGATTGTGTCTGGCAAAATTAGATATTTAGGTAGAAAATAGCTATTAAGGGAGTGAATAATTATTTTTTGATTTAATTGTTAGTGGATAGTTGTTTCGACGAGCAGTTAAAGATAATGTGTTCGATAAATTTAGCTATTGAATTAATTGATTAACATAAATTGACCAAAAAAAATATGAATAATTTTCCAAGAGTATTTTTTTAAAGCAAACGTATGAATGTTACTTTTGAATGTTAAAACTAATATTATTAATTTTTTAGAAATAGTGTCATAAATGCTATACGCAACTTGAAATGCTAATCCAAAATACTACATCGTTAAACACTGCAAATTGACTTACTAGTGCCTTAATTTGATTAAAATACTAAATGTTACTTCAAACGTTGTTAAACATGCAACAGATGTATATTTATACTTTCCAATCTAATTAAATGGGTAATTGACTTCTTTTTCATTATTGTTACTCAAGAAGTCATGAAACATGGCACAGTAGATCATCATCCCATTTTATATACATTCGTCATATATCCCAGTCTCATCCCATTTCCAAAATGAAGCTAATCAGCAGTTACCAGCCTAATATGATCAAAGGGGCAAAATGCAAAATGACCTTAACAACGGAGTACATGGCCAGTTGATTGATACAATTCATACAACCAGAAATATCAGCAGGCCTACAAGTACAAGGGACCTTTCAATCCATGCCTTCATCCAGTGCCCAATCCTTGACTTAGCTGTCCAGCTAAGCTCCTGAAGCTGCAACTCTTCATTTTTATTCTTTCCTGCTTGGTCCAAATGAGAATCAAAGCACAGCATATTCAAGAGTCAAGACCAGAGATTTTAAGTGCGCCCCTGAATGTCATGCTGCTCCATGATTGCCAGAGCTGCTTAAAAATAATTCCTGGCGTCCGATAGAGTGCAACAATTAACAATGGATGGTCTACGCTTTCAGTTTGTAGATTGCAAAAGGTACAATAAATTCAACATCTTGAAAATGTGCCTTTCTTGCACAGCTGCTCCTTGGTGTTTAACCCCCCAAGCAAAGCCAGCCAGACCATAAACAACCTTTTGGGGAACAAGCTTAATCCAAGCTGATGAAATCATGCTGGCAATGTCAATATTCGGGTTTGTTTGGTTCAATGCTCCTGATGGGGAGGCTTTCACTGCAAAAGCCCTTAACCTCCCTGAACCCCAAGTGACCATGTCCTCCTGCCTAGGGAACCCTTGGACCAGCATTCATCGAAGGTCTTGCAGTTCTCGTCATAGTTTCGGAGATTCCTTTTCCAAAACGAAGTCCAATGCCATACTTCAGATTCAAACCACCCCATGTTATGTACACCCTTCTCCACAATGCCTCCTTTTGGTGGAAAACCTCCACCACGAGCATTTGAAAAGCACGGTTGCATTTTGTATTGTTAGATGACCAATGCCCAGGCTCCCTTCTCGTATGGTCTTTGAATACGGTCGAAGGATTTTTCCTCAAAGGTTCCGTCTTTCTAATAATAGTAGTCCCCTTGCAACCACGATGGCACGTCAAAGTATGGTCAGGTAGTAATGTGGAAGGCAGTTCAGAACAGAAGCAGGGCAGATCTGAAGAGGCCCCTTCCTTTCCACAATGCTAGTCTTGCTTCAATTTCGTCCAAGACAGGTTTCTAAGAGCAGCGTTATTAATTTTATTCCACGAAATTTTATTCCACGAAATTGAAAGAAGAATGTCTTTATTAACCAAAAGAGTATCTGTGCATAACTATCACAAAAAACCAGCACCAAACTACCAATATTGACCATATCCCTCCAAGGAATCACCACCAAACCCTAATTCTCGGTATGAAGTGATATTCCCATCTTTCCTGTCAAAATTCTCAAAATCCCATTACCTTCGAACTTATATTGAGCAAGGCATCCAAGGCATCCGGAGAAAACTTACGAGCAAAAAGGTAACAGATGGATGTTCTCTGTGAATTATACAAGCAATCCGTGCCATTGTTCCTGATGTTCCTTATGAAGGTTGCTGTAACATTCTCTCCACCAAAAGTCGCAGGATGTGGACCGCCGAATGACCAATCTACCCAAGTTACAGTGCGGTTGGAGTTGAGGGAGGGGTGAAATATGTTGAGGTAAGTAGGAATGTAGTGCTCGTCAGGGTAGCATGAAGGGTGGCAATACTTTCTGAAAAGGTCATAGTACTTGAAATCTGATATGATCTCAATGGCCAAACCACGGTTGAGCTCGAACCACTGTGAACCTTTCCTCCACTGGTGAATCCTAATGCTGGGTGCCATCCATCTGCTATATCGACCACGGCCATAGCGAGAGGGATCATCATATGACTCCACAAAACTGTGAGCTGATTGACTGAGGTATTTGTACACTGTTTTGAAGTTATACACAGGGATGCAGCTTTCAGAAAGAAGCACAAATCGCTCATTGGAGAAATCAAGCAGTGCATTGGCCAGAAGCCGTTTCTCTGCAGCTGCCAGCGATATTGAACCCCATGAAACTTCCTGACTAGGGATTTGCCTCCCATAGAAAACCGAGTCAGGGGAAATGTTGAGTATAAACCCTGGTGAAGTATGAACATAGATTGAAAACAGCCCATCATGACCTCCAAAAAACCTCTCCCACAATGGCAAGAATGGCAATGGACCCCTTGTTAAGAACATGAAAGCCACTTTAGGCACCCTATTGAAAGGATACTTGTCTATCTTGGGTACGATTGATGCCCTCCAAAAGAGTTCATTATCGGACAATTTATGAATCAATACCTTGGGGTGTGCAAAGTTCTCTAAGCTCAAGCAGTCGACTTTCGGGCAAGACCTTATAATTGTGCAGTTGTTGGTGGGGACAGAAGCAATAGGTACAGATCCATCCACTGAAGCGACATGATTCATATAGAACAATAGCTCGGGCCGGGAGCTCATATACTTATCTACATGTGAACTTGACACTAATCCGATAACCATACCAGCAACAAATACAACTAAACAGAACACAAGGGTCATAATTCTGAAAGATACCTCCTTTATATTGACACCAACATTATTATTCATTGGTGATGATGACAACTTCTGCAAATCCTCCCTTTCTAATCTAATCCTACCCATTATAATTACTAACTATACACAGAAAATCAGAAAAATTTCCACCGCATACAACTATAATTTCAATTTCCCACCACCATATTTGTGAGATTCAGCTCATACCAACCAAATAACACCCAATACCCACATCATAAATCTGCAATTTACGATGATGGCAAGCAAATCCAGAGCAGAATAGTGGCGGCGTGATCTCAGATCGGCAGAACGGAACTAAGGACAGTAATTGTGAGAAGGGGGACAATTAATTGGGCATATTTAATTTGATTATCTACAAACCTTATTTTCCTGACCGCGACGTTGAAGGCCTTGCCGGGCGAACCAATCGGCGACACTGTATCAACAATTTGCGCGTGTGCCCTGATTTTTTGGCAGAATTAAGGGAGACACGAATCAAGGATGAACGAAATAACGAATTTGAAGGTGATGTTAAGCATCTCAGCAGAGCTTGAATAATGTTTCTGAGGAGGGTTGTGAAGAGCAAAACGATCGAACTGTTCGGTGTCGCCGGTAACTGCAAGGAGAGAGAATTTTCCGAGCAGGCAGAGGTGGCCTCCTATTTATTTATTATAGCACCGAGGGACAACTATACAAAAGATGTTCAAATTTGCAATGATTTCTAGTTGTTCAATATGGATGACCATTTTTGCTATAATTTTGTTTCAATAATGAAAATTATTTGATTGGTAATATAGAGGGTAATGTATCTGGTAAGCAGTGTTAAGCTTCTATAAAATCACCATATTATTTATATTTTTGTTGATGGTAAATTGATGCGTACATATTTCATTGACTGATATAATTTTTGGCGACTTCAGACCATTTTATACATGAATTTAAGTAAATAAATGCTCAACCAAAAAAAAAAAGAAGAATTGTATTGGCTCAAGATCCCTTTTTACCAATCCTAATAAAACACTATTGTAATAAAAAAGAAAATTTTTTAGTTAATAACATGAAATATTCGATAAATTGAATAAATGACTAAGTTAATGACTGCAATAACATCTTACCTGAATAGGTTTTCAGACGTAAGAGAGCATTAAGTTTGAAATATGATAGTATTGTTGTATTGACCCTACTCTTTCAAGCATGCCTTTGATACTAAATTGTTAAAATTTAATATTACATATAACTATGTAGTTTTCTTTTCCTCCATGGCAAAAATTTTAACTAGTTGATTATTCTCAAAATTGTTAATTTATAGAGCTTTTGCGTCAATTGAACATTAAAATGTTAGTACAAAACTAATATTTATAACAAGTTCATCATTATTCGAAACTTTACTACATAATTTGACTATTCTTTATATTTTAAATATATGAAAAAAAGGTTCTTCTAATTCAAAAATTCAGAGACACTCTAAGTTTATATGTATATAGAGAGAGAGTGACAGAGAGATACATACCAAAATATTAGTGAGAATTCATGGAACATGGGTCCAATGCGCTTGTTTATATCCTATTGGGGCAATGGGGGCAAATCCACTAATCTTCCTTCTTTTACTAGTCAACGAATGCCAAAATTTAGTTTCGTAGATAATGTTGGAGATGATTGTATACAGACGTGTGATAAAGTTGATCCTAAAATCTAGTAAGCATTCCATTCTTAAGTGAATAATTGAGGGCATGCTTGTTTCAAATCTCAAAACTAGTAGTAATGAATTAGGAATAGTAAAATTTAACTACATTTGACAAGGAGCGGTAAGCAATTGTAAACGTTTATATTTCATAATGTCTCGAAAATAAGGTTGATGCTTTACATTGTCCCCCCCAAAAAAAAAAAAAACTACTTGGGCACTTTTTTATTGACATTTGATATAAATTGAATGTTTACTGACATGACTTTTCCTTAATACAAGACCTACCTTTATGAAAAGATTTACAAAATCTAACAAATGATTAATATTAGAAAAACTAAATGCTCCTCTAATGAGGACTAAGTCGTGTAATAAGAAGCTATGACACTTTTATAGGAGACTTTCGAGCAATTACAGCATAGATTAGGTAACCATAGCCATCGTAAGTCGTAATTTCCATCCAAATTTTCAAATTGCATAATTTGCCAACGAAAAACCTTCATGCTTCAATCTCAAATTTTGCTGTCACAGCTGTAAGAAGAAGAATACAGAAGAAAAGAACAGAACTGACCGGAAAAAGAAAAGAAAAGAAAAGAACTGACCGAAAACAGAAGGCAACCCACCCCGGGAAAAAAAAAAGAAAAAGAAAACAGGATTACAGGAAGCTTAATTATGTAATATAGCCTTTTTTTTTTTTTTTTTTTTTTTTGCTTTCTTCAATTTGCTCCCTCTTTAATTTACTGATCTTCCATCCTCGTCTCTCCTCCTTCTCCAGTTGTTTGCAACTGTGGTGGGTGTGAGTGGATTTTCTTCAAGATTTCAAATTTGTTGTTTGTAGGATCTCAGAATGTCTCGCTACGATCCCAACCCTTTTGAAGAAGGAGACGAAGTCAATCCCTTTTCTGTAAGCATTCTCTTCCAAACCCACAACTTTTCTTGTCCCCTTTGTCGGAAAGTCTTCAAATTTTTGCTATTTTGTCATTTCAGTATTGATCTAGGGCAATAAAGTTTGATGCTTTTTGCTTCTGATGTTGATGGTTAGTTTTGATTGATTCTGGGTGTTCTTGGTTCTGGGGTTTTTCTTGATTCTTCGAAATTTCCCAGATCTGGGTTTGGTTCTTGCTCTGCTTACTTGAGTCAACCAGTTGTAGGAGCAAGTGGGATTCATTATGTGCTTGGGTGAATGTTCATTAGTAAAGATGGATGAACTGTTTATCCAATTATTTATTCTTTGTCTTCAGCACAATCTGGGGTCATATCACTTTATGCTGTAACTGTAACATGAGGTTCTGCCTGAAATTGTTAGGGTTCCTTTTTCCATATTGGATCCGTATTTGTAGCCGATGTTGCTTCTGTCCATTCCAAATCACAAAGGTGGTTGAAGTTGATGGTTTTTTTTGCAGAAAATTCTGCCAGAGAAAGATGATTATCGTTTCTGGGTCATTTAAGAGAGATCCTTTTTGCATAGATTAGAGGTTAACCATGGATCGTGTTGGAGAAATATAAGAAAATTTTGCAGGACCTAGGACGAGCGAACTGGGAATTAGTTGCACTGAAATACTACGACATAACTTCATTTTGTGAGGGTCTGATTGCTATTGTACATGAACTCTGATAGGATATTGTTTTTGCTTTAGGCACTCAAGGTGCTTCCTTGACTTATTCATGCATTGCTAGTGAAGTTCAAAATTTCTGGGCACTAACTTCAGGATTCTTTCAGTTTGAAGCATTAGTGTTTGGTGACTTGTTTCTGTTTGATAAAAGGGAACAGATTAGCGGGAGTGATTATGAAATGCCTTACTGTTTGAAAGCCTTATCAAGAAATGTCCGTCACTGTAGACAACACATGATAGAGAAAAAGATTCCTCTGCTGTTTTTTCATTGTTGTTATAGATATCATTATGGGTTGTAATGAAAAATGAAGGAAAACACATTGTGAGTGTGGATGTTTGGCCATAGACTCTTACGTAGAGAATCTGTGTATATCATGTGGTCATTCTATAGTAATTGCTACAATCTGCTAATTTTTCCCCCCTCCATCATCACCAGGAAGCAGGGAAGGGTAAATCTTCGGGCCCATCAAACTATGGTGGAGGAGCATTCTATATGACTGTAAGTAATGGCTATAATTTCTTCTGATCAGCTTATGCTCGTATTTATAACTTTTCTCCTTTTCCTTTTGGGGGAACCTTTCAAATAACAACCAGTCATCTATCTGTTTGGGGCTATGAAGGAAATTGAATGAAATAAAGGAAGGATAAAGTAAGGTTTATGTCCATTTATGAGTGTGGAAACTTGGAAACAGCCTCACCTAATTGCTAGATAGGTTTGCATCCACCTGCCTTGCTGTAGGCTTGTAGTTTGAAATGGGGGTTCTCTTGAGAGGATTGGGGTTAACGGTATGTGGTCTTCAACTTTAGAATGGATGCACGATATACTCTAATGAAACATTGAGTCCATCTCAATCTAGGGCTTCAATGGTGATTATGGACTACATATAAACCTATGGCATTGTATAGCTATCGTATTTGTCAGAATTTAAAGCAATTTGAGGTGATACATCCTTGTCTTGGCTGGCATGGACTTTCTGGCATGTTTTGTGCTTATGCAACACGGGTTGATTATGCTAGCATACCTGTGCAGCTCTTATGCCTTATTGGTGGTATTGAACATTAGAGTTGTTTATGACAAAACTCCTCTTGGCCATTATATGTTTTTCCAAATAGTCCTGTAAGAGAGGGGGGGGGGCGGTACTAGTCTAGGGCATGAAGTTGGGTCACTTAACTGTGACACCCCCCCCCCCCCAAAAAAAAAACCAAAAACGTTTCTTATTCAGTGTTTTGCCTGGCAAGATAAAATTGTTGCATGCGTGTTCTGCTTTATTTTGGGTCAAAAAATTTGGTTCTGATGTTGGATTAGGCTTTTTCCTTTCAAGTGGTTGAATTGTGTTCTGCTTGATTTTGGGTCAGAAGAATCAGGTCTGATGTTGCATCAGGCTTTTTCACCTTCAAGTAGTTGAATTTTACAACATTGCTTCTTGAACAAGTGTCTTGATGTCGGATGTCATGCTGACCACACTTGGAGATGTTCTTTGGTTAGATCTTGGTTTGTTCAGGTTGGATATAGTGCTTATGAAAATTAGGTTTTGGAATTTTGGTTTTGCAAATTTGGACTAGGATCTTTGTATCTGCTTGCCTCATCTCCCTTCCTCAAAGATCTTGGGTTTTACCTTGCCATTGAAAGTTGATCTACATTTACTATATAGCAACATGGACATGAAGGACAAGGGAATGGAACCATGAGAAGAGGGAGCAAGTGAGTTAGTCGGAATTTTTTATTCCAAAATACTTCGGAAAGAGGGAGGAACAAACTGTAAAAATTGCAAATATTTTTGCAGCTTTGGAATGGCCTTCCGTTTCAAATCCGAATGATGCTCCCAAAAGTTGATAATCGACTTTGTGATGAAAAGGTCTCTGAAGATGGTGGAAGTAATTTGGACCAGTACTTACCTAACAGGAACCAAGCTAGGGCATAAAAATTAATAGCAACAGCAAGTAAGCTCTAGAGGGCCCTTTGCCCATTGTTACAGAATGCAAAGATATCGTATTGCACAAGAAGGATGTTCGATGGTAGTATTTTGGGCTGAAGTGCACTTTGGTACAACATGAATGTGGTTCACCCATTAACACTTAAGCCTCAATAATAGTACTTTGGATTTGTCCTCTTCTGGTAGCTTTGGATTTATTGTTTTGGAGTTGACTGTTTGTTTACCGTGTTGATGTTTATTTTCTGAGTATTTTTTGCGTTTGTACACTTGAATCGGCATGGTTGATATCAACTTTTTACGTGTTCTTCCAGAATCCTGGAAGTGTTGCTCCAGCCTCAAATTCAAGGCTTTCGCCTCTGCCACCTGAGCCTGCTGACTTTTACAATCCTACTGCGACAGTTGACATTCCACTTGATTCAGCAAAGGTAGCTACTACTATTTTCATTTTTAATGCTTTGTGGAATGCCTTATTGTTTTTCGCATGTCCTTGTTTGATTGCTGCTCATGACTTACCTCCAGCGACTTGATCTTCTAATTTTAGGATTTGAAAAAGAAAGAGAAAGAACTTCAAGCCAAAGAGGCTGAATTGAGAAAGAGAGAGGAGGTAATTTCTTTATGGCAATCTGTGCCTATATGAAGAGAGTTGCTGAGCACTTGCATATGACACATGTTAGTTTCTGCTGCTAATCTGCGACTATGTTGCTGGGTGCTTCCTAGGAAGTATATTAATGTCCCGTAACAATACAAGACTTGATGTATCCCTTTGTGCGATGTCTCAAAACAATGGCTCGTCACAATTTCTGGTGTCCTACCCGGAATTAGTGGGATCATATAGCTGTTATGACTTAATGGATTATTGATTTGCTTCAGTTTGATTAATTTTTCAGAAATTTCCCTCTCAGCAACCCTTTTCATTGAATGCAGGCAATCAAGCGGAAAGAAGAAGCTGCAGCACGAGGTATGAATGATTTCTTTTTTCAGCGTGAATACCTCTGTGGGTCATTTGACCATTTGTACCTATATTGCCACTTCTCAGAAGATATCAAGTGCTTATGGTCATTTTGCAAGAGTCTTGTTTACCAAGAGCACTTACTAGAATTCTCTGCTTGACATTATTTTTATTGAAATGTTCACTGGTGCAGCTGGCTGTGTTTGAAATTTGGACTCATGCTCACACACTCACACGCCCACACTAAACTGCTTTTTATTTTGTAGAAGTTACCATATCACCGTTACCCATTGCCTTTCTCAGACTTTCTATGTTTTTCAAAGTCATGGATGTCTACGATGTGATTTACGGCTGATCCTATTGTACTTTGCAGCTGGAATTGTCATTGAGGAGAAGAATTGGCCTCCATTTTTTCCAATCATACACCACGACATTGCAAACGAGATACCAATTCATCTCCAGAGGTTACAGTACACTGCTTTCGCGACATTGCTAGGTGCGTTGCCTTTTTGCTTTCAATTAAACTTAGTTGCGTATGATGCATTTCATAAACTCGTCTAGAAGGGATGGCGTTGATCTTCTGATGTGTGCTATGATCTTTCTCCTGTACTTGGAGGATATTAATTTTTATTTGCCGTCGATCTGGGGTTCTAATTTATGTTCCACATGCATGCTGTAGCGCAATTTTCTAGCATTAAGAGATGCACACAGCTTGGTCTCTTCCATGGCTTCTTGGGTTCTTGCGTAATACTGGAGGATACATGCTGTGTTGTAGTTAGTTAATGTACCATAAGCCATCTTGCCTTGGGCAGAATACACGTACCTTGAAAACAAAGGGAAGAAAATGCTTATGAATGGATTGATAATTGGCTGCCTCCATCTGAGTGCCTTACTGAACTACCTCAATTCATCTGTGTTTCCTATCACCCTTAACAAATTGGCTTTATTGCAACAGCCTAAGACGAAAGAACATTGATCTGTGCAGGATTGGCTTTGTGTCTGACCTGGAATATTGTAGCAGTTACTACAGCTTGGATAAAGACTGGTGGTAATTGCAATTTATTTTGTCGTTGTCTTTGCTATGCTACATATTTCACATTGGTTATGATATTGAGACATCTGCTCTAATTGGACACATTCTTTTATTTCAGATGCAACTATCTGGTTCCTTGCTATCATCTACTTCATATCAGGTGTCCCTGGTGCATATGTGTTATGGTACCGGCCTCTTTATCGCGCTTTCAGGTACTGGAAAATGGAAATTATTTGACAGTTGTCTGTCCTAGATGGGGTTTGTATTTCACTCTGATCGCACTGAAAGTTTTGCAACTGTTTTTGTAGGACTGACAGTGCTTTGAACTTCGGATGGTTTTTCTTGTTTTATTTGGTAAATACCTGTTAAACTTCGCTGGTTTTGCTTGCTGCAGTTCAACACTTAGAAGATACTTGATGTTCATATCTTTGCCTTTGTTCTTGCAGCTTCACATTGGCTTCTGTATCTTGGCGGCCGTTGCTCCTCCTATAGTGTTTAAAGGAAAATCCCTCGCGTAAGTGTCTTCACGTATTCTCTTATTTTTAGAAACCTAAAGCATTGTTGACCGGCTATCCTTTCTGATCTTCACATTTCACCTCAGCTACCCTTGTGAGATGCTCAACGTGTTTCAGTGGTTGGCACTCCATTTCAGACCAAGCTTGCAAAATTTTATCGGTTATTTGTACGCGGTGACTGGAATCGATAGTCTTCTGCAGTTTGATTAGCTTTGGAGAAACCTGATTTGTTTTGTGCTGAAAGCTTACCTGTGTGCCAAACACATGACCTATCATCGGATTTTTTCTGTTTTGAATAATCTTGAACAAGAAATGCTCTCCTTATCTTTGATCTAGGTGCCCATGGGCATAACTTGCTAAACTAATAATGGTTGAGATCCTAAAATAGAAGGGTATGGTTTAAGAGGCAGCTAACCCTTGCTTCCTTTTTTCGACAGTGGAATCCTCCCAGCTATTGATTTTATCGGCAGCAAACCTCTGGTCGGAGTAAGTCTCAATCCTTTAGTTATAATGTTGCTCATCACTTTCGCTTCAAAAGTGGGCATAATGTTTCATTTAGCTCTAATTGTGTCATCTTCGGCTTCTTTTCCGCTTAGATCTTCTACTTCATTGGATTTGGATTGTTCTGCCTCGAATCGCTGCTCAGCGTGTGGGTTATCCAGGTCTTTCCCTTCATTCCATTTTCCCTACTTTTCAGGAGCTATTCCATCTCGCAGCACTCAACCGTTGTTTTATGTGTATACATATGCAGCAAGTCTACATGTACTTCCGGGGCAGTGGGAAGGCGGTGGAGATGAAAAAGGAAGCGGCAAGAGGTGCCATGAGGGCTGCATTTTGATCTGTGCCATTCGGAACTCAGGATACAGACTCTCTGTGAATGGTAGCGGAACCGAGCAAACCCAGAGTTGGGCTGGGAATTTTCATACTACATGTTACTTTTTTCGTCCAATGTATATCATTGTTTGATTGTTTGTCTTTCCATATTTACACTGGTGGATTTGTGAGAGAGTAGTATTCACAGTCCTGGGTACATCATTTCTAATTTGAAGACTCTAATAGTTTCAAATTTTTAAGGGTTTATCATTATTAAACCTCCGTTTATGATAATTTCTGTTTGTATGTATGTATTACAACTACTACAGAGATGTGCAGGTCATAAGGGTGCGTTAGTTTTGTCATACAATCAATCACTCTAATAGGAAATGTGGATGAGATGGTTGAGGCAAATTTTCCGGCGCATCGGACGCAAACTTGATTAAGAAATAGATTTTTAAGAGGTGCATTCGGTTTGGGGGGTCAAGATTGGTGGAAAAAGGGGTCCTCAAAAATCACGTCTTTAAGGGAACTGAAACCATTGTCAAGGCTAACATTTCAATATAAGATATTTGAAGGTTGGGACATCTTGTACTTTATTACTACACGTATGTTCCTTTAAAAACACGTTTGGTTGTTAGCATTCATTTAGCATGTTGTGGGAACAAGGTCGGAAAGGCGGTTCATAGTTGCCGAATGAAAGTCTATTATACGAGATCTGTATACTTCAATCACGAAGATATGGTTAGACTAATACATATTGGTTCAAGTAATTTGACACTTGTTTCCCTTAAATAAGGATTTTAGTTCGAATTTTATAAATAGAGAAAAATATATGATGAAATAACTCTATCATTTTATGGGCCAAAAGTAATTGAACTCTACTAAGATAGGCGCTCAAAAATGTAAGATATCGCAATTCCACTTAGCTGTTGTAACTAATTCATTCTAATTTTTATCCATAAAATTTCATATTTTTGTGATAATATTATTGTCTATCTAATTACATCATGTCATATAACTATGTAAGTGTAAATTTAATGTCCATTTAAAATGATTGTTATAGAACAAGTGTAGAATACTTTGGGTATAAAAGCATCGTGAGATGCCAAATTTTTACTTTTTCTTGACCAATGTTACGAGTGGGACAAAAAAGTCATCAGAAAGTTTTGTTTGGCACAATAATGCCCACTTCTTAACCTTATCTCTATCTCTACGTGTTTTGTTTTTACTTTTTTTTCTTTTTTTCATGGGACTTCTCACATTTGTTTCTGTTTTTTGTTGGGGGGAGGGGGGCCGAAACTGGTATTATTATTATTATTATTATTATTATTATTATTATTATTATTTTGATTAATTGTACTTCTATTTCTACTAATCAATTTTTATAAGAATGTAGACATATTTTGCATATTAAAACCCTTCTTCGTCGACCTTGCTTTTGTAAATTTTCCTTTTTAATGCATTCTACAAATTTTCAGTTTAGATGTAATTGTTTGGTTCCATTAAGGATTCCTCCACATCCTCATATTCCGCCCTTTCTATTATTTGGGGGACAATTTTTACGCAGAATAATATTATAATTTGTTTTTGTGAATTTTTGTTGGGGGAAGGCGATTAGTCAACCTTTATAGTTATTGAATTATTTTTTATATAATTAAAATCTTTTAGATGAAATAATCTCATCGGATTTTTTCATTGATGATAATTAGTTTAACTGATAAAATTTTTAGAGATTATTATCAGAGATATAAGTTTAAATTCTCTTCACATCGAACTTAACTTTATGTCTCTTTTTTAAAAAAAGATGAGATTTTTTCCAAGGAAAAAGAATACTCTGAGCCAAACATTCCATTTCTCCTGGCATCCAATTTTTCGCATTCATGCTTGGTACGATACAAAAATTATTAAAAAGCAAAAGAAATATATGGCCATCAAATTATTACCCACTTCAATTTGCATATGCATGCCATAAAAGCAACCTCACAGCTTGAAGCGGTCTAAAAGCATAAACAACATCGAAGCTGAACCAACTGCCCAAAGCTTTAGACCAAATCTAGATTAAATAAAGGAGAAAAAAATACAACACCCCCTCCCCCCCCCCCAAACCAAAAAAAAAAAAAAAAAACCCTGATATGATCATAAAAAACCTCCCATAACCACAAATACATAACATAACATTACTAGTTACTACTAGTACTACAACACCAACATTTATTTACACTATATTTTTCTCAATTAGAACAACACATACCACCATATAGTAGTAGCTAGGATACTAGTAATATATACTAGTAATATTACTAGACCCAAGTTTAATTTTTTTATTTTTTTTAACAATAGGCAATGCACTTATTCTTGCAATCCACGGTGCACCCACCGCCGCCGCCACCGGCACCGTACCCCTTGCCGGACTTGCTAAAGGATGAGAAGCACTTAGCCGGGCATGTGAGCTTCTTCATGTAACAAGGCCCCTTGTCTCTACAGACCACAGTGGGCCTTATAGTCCCACTCCTTGCGTACCCTCCTTCTGGGCTCCCGTACCCATACCCATACCCGCCTCCTGTGATCCCTTGCCCCCATGGCGTATCGAACCCGGGTATCCCGAACCCGCCTCCCGGCCCAAAGAACGGCAGCCCGTCTCCACCATCTGCCCCGGTTGGGGTTGGGCCAGGCCGGGCCGCCCCAGATAGGGTAGATAGTTCTGTGATGAGGAGAAGTGTGAGGAGGAGGAGGGTGGTGGTGCTTGCTTTGGTGCTGTTCATGGTTTTTTGGCCTTGGGATTCTTCTTAGGGTTTGTTTGGATGTGCGATGTTGTGAAGAGGAAAGGGGGGATATTTAAGGGGAGAGAAAAGCAACAAAGAGATAAATAGTGGAGTGGGGCCAGTTGGGTGTGTTTTTTGTGAGAAAAGGGAAAGAGAGAGGTAGGGTTAGGTGGCATAATAACAGAGGGCATTAGGAAATGTGGTGATATCAGCAAACCTGAAGTAATTGGCGGGGATGTGCCCATATGGCTTGAATGTAATGGGCGGGGGGTCCAAAATCAAGTCCTATGAATTTATTAATTACTGTCACTATCAGTAATCCTTAAAAAAGAAAACCAGTGGGAATCCAAATCAATGGGGACTTGCTGGTTTCGGGCCATCAGGGCACACTTGGAAGACTGTTAGGTTTATGGTCAAAATGGGTCGGCAAATTGGTGCTCCTTTATTAATGGCTCTCACCTTCTAAAAGTTTATTTTCAATTAGGTATGCAAATCTTCCATATTTTGAGGAGTTTTATGCGTGCATCATGCTTATGATCACAATATATAGCACCTTTATTTTATATCATATTAATATCGTTACTCAATGTAATACTTTAAGTATATGTGCAGGCACACTTTGTTTAACATCATCAATTTAAGATATTACGTTTAAAGACTCCATGCCCACAAAACTTATTGACAAATCCTTCTACTTTTGGGATGCCTGCAATTTATAGTATTAATTATTGGTATAGCGGATACCATAAAAAAGTATCATATATTTTATGAAAGTATATATACATCTAAGAGTATTACATAGATTACATGACTTTGAATATCAGTATTAATTTTTTTTTTTTAGTTTGCTTGTAACATGCATGATTCACACCAACATGCCTCATTGTTGTATCAAAGTGCACACTCATCTATACTTAATGTTTTAGTTTGTATACTTCACTTTAGAGTGGTTTTAAGATATTTGTTTGGTTCATGGATCATGTTATTAATTTTTAATTAAAAAGAAAAGGAGAAACTTTTCATGTGAATCATCTTGGGAAGAGAGGGGGTGGTGTCATTTGGTCAAGAGGTAGATATATAATTGAACATATTATTAGAGCATGAAATATGGGGATCAAGGTTGTCTTGTTCCCCAAATTAGCATCCGCAAATCAAGATTGATGATGGTCCCGTGAGTGATTATGAGTGTATGACAACTCCCCCTCTCTCTCTCTCCACTAATCAAGATCATCACAGCCTTTAAAGTCAAGTGATTAGACATCACCTTTTGCTAGTTTGTCAATTTACTTCATCTCACAGTGTTCTCAACTAGGCATTAATTGGTGTCATTAGGAGCCAAAATCTAGAAACTATATCTTAAACCTTCGTTTACATGTCTACGTAACCAACGAGAGGATACTATGAGCAATTTGATATATTTTTTTTAAAAAAAAAAACTGTTTTGGATCTGCAAGCCTGTGATAATGGGCATACATAACAAGAGATGATGAATATTGATACAAATTTCAAAACTTGATCCCTAATTCCACATATCCTTTCAAAGGTGTATCTAGTTTTCTTGAACATTTCTATGTATTCTTAATTTCTTATAGATCCTTTCTATCAAAATGGAAAAATCTTATAGATCCCAACAAATTCCTGTACAACATATAAAATCTTGAAGTTCTGATTTTCGCACTCCCTACATATTTTTACATATAAAACAAAATTAGCTAAAACTATTACGACAATTTTATACATTGTGATGTTTATGCACAATTATATAATCAACTAATAATATGAATAAATCTTCACAAGCGATTCTGTAGAGATAATCTTTACTTCGGCTTCTCTACCTTAGTTGCCCTGTAGTGCTTTCGTTGCCCATGAAGTAATGCATTTAGAGTATTCGCATTGGTAATTCATGCTTTTAGATCACAAGTGGGGGCCTCACCTTTCACATCATCTTTTCTCTCTCTTATTACAAAGTCAAATAGTTCTCATGGACCCACATTTATACATATTTAATTAGTTTTGGCATTTTATTTTTGTATGATTCATTAATATGCTGGCCAAAAAAGGAAAAACAAAAAGTCGAAAGCGGTTCACTACAGGGAGCCGGATTGCAGGACAAGCCGTGTGGATATATCACTGATGCAGATTATATTTTGCACCGGAAGCCTCCCTTTTGAACCGTGATCCAACCAATACAAATGCTCTCAGTTCCTGTTCCTTATTTGATAGGTATGGCCTAAAAGCGTTGACCCTTCTTGTTCCTTAAATTTATTTACTGAAAATCAACCCAGCCTATTGCTTCAAAATTTAAGTTTTTATTATATTATATATGCAATTATTTATCGGAGATGGTTAATAATTCTATTTGAATTCGTCTTCATAGTCATGTCTTAGGGTTTTTTTCCCCAAAATTTTTAATATTGGTTTTGTGTTAGTCTTATAGTTGTTGTGCCTTTGTTATTTGTGGGATTATTTCTCTTAGTTTGCTATCATGGGTCTTCATTCTCCAGTGGTTTTCAATACTTTAGGTGCAATCTTTCATAGTAGTATGATATTTCTTCCACAAACTCTACGATAGAATACATACAATATCTATCTATAATTATATTTAGGTTCAAATAAGCTATAAAGACGGTACAATACAATGGGAAAAGGGAAATCGAATTTGAGATCTAATATATTGAGAACCTCAATCTTTACCACTTGGCTAAGATCTCATCGGTTTATCTATAAATATATTTAGACTTACGAGAAGAAGCAATGCTATATGAGGTAATTACTTTTGTTGATTTGACTAACAATGTTAAAGAGTCAAATTAGTGAAGTTTGAGGACTCCTAACCATTTTAATTATTCACATTTACGAATATATACTAATTTAAAGTCACAAATTTATTGAATTATTAACTTTTAAATTAACCAAATGAATTTTAGTTTGGTAATACAATCATTGTATACTTTTTTTTCCGATTAGGTTGATCATAATATAACTTTAGTATAATGAAAGCTTTAAATTGATAATTTTTTTAACAATTTATGTTGTTAACTATCATGATTAATTATTGCAAATTTCAAAAATAAAAGGATTTATGTGCATTACTCATGTTATCAAAACTAGTTTACTTTCACAACGAGAATATTATTATAGATATATGACAGAAAAAATCTTATGAACCCGCTCTCCTTGACATTCAAGGCTCTTTTTTTTTTTTTTTTTCGTGGGGATCAAATTCAAGATTGCCTCTGTTGAATTATAGTGAATGCCTGAAGGGAACTCTGCTCAAAAACAGAATAGAAAAAGGAAAAATAGTTGAGAAGTTTCATTCCAGATAAGCCAGCAAGGCCCCACGCGCCGTCATCTCTTTGACTCACTGTGGAAACGAGGAAACCCTTCACTTCTCTTTCCCCTCCCATTCTCTCTGTCTTCTAGGCCGCCGGCGCCGGCGTCGACTCCGAACGATTCCACCGCCGGGGAATTCAGAGGCAGTTGCAAAGCTTTTGTTCAAGGTATGAAACTTCTCTCCCCTCACTTACCATTGGATTTTTCGAGGATTTTCATCTGCTTAATTTCGATTCTTTGGGAAGCTCCTTTATATTTCGGCCTTTTCGGGTATGTGCTTTCATGATTCCTCATGTAGCTTAGACTGAGGATTTTTTTTAACAAAAGATTTGATTTTTAATTGCGGGCATAAACTTGAATTGAGTTTTGTCAACTGTATCTGTGGTATTCTGCATCAGAAAGTTGCAGCCTTCTTCCAATTCGAATTTGAGGTAACATATCTGTGATAATAAGCATTAGAAGATTTGTAGGATTTGCAAAAGCGTAATGCTCTTCATGTCTTGCAAAATTGGTTGTATATGCAGTGTCCTAAATTGGAGTTGAATCATGTAGGGTGACCTTGTAATTACTTGGAGATGGTAGACAACTGGATGTGCTTGGGCTTGCAGCATCTTTTGATGTAGCAAAATCATTTATTGTTGTAGCTTTTGAATGTGTGTTGCCTGAAGCAAGTCTGCCAAACGACGGAAAAGTGAGATTATGTGAAGTGTGCATAATTGAAACTATAAAAACCAGCAAAGATACTTTCTTTCTCTTTCCCTGATCTACAAAACAAATTACCTGAAGGTACTCACCTTGTGGCCAATTCAAGTCTTGGTGGTTGGTTGTTAAGATTGCTACTTTACAGTTTTGGTCGACGATATATGGACCTGTGGTCAAAGAGAATTTAAACATACACAACTTTCTTGAGATCTTGTCATGCAAATTTTAAACTCCATGTTGGGTTTTCACTATATGTTGAGGTTAACTTGATTCATTCAAGTATTTGGAAATTGTTCTATTGTAGTGATCCATGGCTAATAGCAAATATGAGTATGTGAAGTCGTTTGAAGCTCAAGACAAAATTATGCTGCCCAATCTAATTGTTGCTCGTATTGATGGCCGTAATTTTAGAAGGTAAATATTTGGTTCTTGCATTAAAGCTGATCTTCCGCATATATGTAATATACAGTTTTCTCCTTACATTTTCACTGCCATTTTAGTGTTGAAGACCAGAATGAATTTTTTGTCTGTATGTCTGTTGCTTTAAAGAAAGTTCTGAGGAATTTGATCCTGAAAGATCTGTGCTGCTTTATCTTTGGCTTGCGTCACCTATGATTCTCAGTAACATTTGTGTTTAGCTTGTTTGATTCTTTATGTATGCAAATATAATGATGTTCAATTCTGGGAACCCCTTATTCCGGCCTATATCAGTAATTGTGCTTACCATGTATTTCAGTGGAAATTGAAATGAGCAAGGGGAAAACCTAGATGATGTCTATGCTGCAAGTTTTGTTTAGTCTATGTTAAATTGAATGCTCCTTTGGCACTCGTTGCACAATGAGCTGCAGTCTTCTCCTGCACTTCCAAGTGAACTGACATCTGCAATTGCAATGCTTAAGTCAGAAGGTAAAAATGAAGCCGTATTGTGGGGACGACATCATTACATTGAGTTTATTGTTGTACTGTGCATATGGCAATAGTTTACCATAAGCCTGGTTCATTTTGAATGTCACACTCAGTAATGTTGTTTGTATGTGCCATAAGGATTCTTGAGCATACTCTGAAGTCATCAGCTGGAGATCTTTTCTGTTGTCGCAAATCTCTTTATTTTTTTCACGTTTGTGTGCGTGTGGTTTTTTGGGGGGGGTGTTTCCTGGTAGACATGGATGGTTATAGTTCATATGATAAGACGAAGTTCTTTTTCGGTGTATACAGCACAATCATAAGGGCTGTTATCATTAAATGCCTTCCTCGGTCCTCTAGTAGCCCCTGTAACTTTCTTAGCTGTAGTGTGTGCCTTTTTGTGGAGGAAAATTTGTTTCATTGATCGTGTTTTACTTGATGCAATAGGTTCTCTGAAATTCATCAATTTGAGAAGCCAAATGATAGAAGAGCCTTGAAGTTGATGAAGGCATGTGCTGCGGCTCTTATGGAGGATTATCCTGACATTGTATTCTCATATGGATTCAGTGATGAGTATAGGTACCTGCAAATCTGAAGTCTAAATTCTAGCTTCTAGTTCTTGAATCATAAGAATTACTGCTGTTTATTTGCAGTTTTATCTTCAAAAAGGATTCCAAGTTTTATCAGAGGCGTGAAAGGTTTGTATCATAAGCTATGATTTTCGTGAACCGCAGTTTTCAGATTTAATATGTTTAATTGGATGCAAAGAAACTTGCTACTGTCCATCTACCTATGGCTGTATTGCTGTTTCCTAGTACTCTGTGTCCTCTTGTCACCTGTTTATGGTTTGCCATGGTGGTTGCTTGTTTTGATTATGTTATTGCCCGCTTCTGCATGTTATAGCCTTTTGAAGTCTAAGAGTTACCGGTTAACTTATTTTTTTTTTTTTTTTTTGGTCGAATGGCAATTCGTATGCTCTACAAACATATCTTCTGCAGTAAGATACTGTCCCTACTTGTATCATTCTTCACTGCCGTGTATACGATGAAATGGAAAGAGTTCTTTCAACAGCAGGATTTACTTTGTGTGCCTTCATTTCGCGCACAAGTTATTAGTTGTCCAACATTGGAGGTTCTTCAAACCTATCTTGCTTGGAGACAGAACAATTGTAAGTAATTTCTTTCATGTTATTGTCTATGGTTCAGTTATTTGCAATTATGTTGTTACATGGAGCATATGTATCCCTATTATTTTAGGGACTTGATCAAAGTGTAGTTCTCTGTGAAGGATTGGCAGAAAAAGCCAAGGGTTGGAAAGCAGGAAATTATTGTGAGGACTAAAGTCTCCTCTGTTTTACAGGTCATCTTAATAATCAGTTCGATACATGTTTTTGGAAGCTGGTTGAGAGTGGAAAGAATGAAAGTGAAGCCCATGAAATTCTCAAGGTTCTATTCACTGTATCTAAACATGCGTTCATCTTTGCTCTATTTGCTTGGTAAATGTATTTATTGCTTACGTTCAAACTGAGTTATCTAAAAAATGTCTTTTTTGCTCTTTTCATTTGATTAGGATTATCAGACGACTATCTTATGTAAATCTCTCTCCCATGTTGAAACTTAAATTTTTTAGTTAGCAGTCTACAATGTATGTTAATAAGCTTGCTTAAATGAGCTTATAAATAAGCTGGATGGCAATGAAAGTGCAAAATCAAGTGTCAGATGTTATTAAATTTTCTACTTATGCTGTGAGACCTATTGCGCTGCTGCTCACATATCTTTGGGATGAACATATTTGCATTGTTATGCTGCATGGACATGGATTAACAAGCTTGCTTCTTCCAGGTAGGCTTCTGTGACCATCTTCTGTGCTCTATCTCTGTTAAAAGGCTTGCCAGATGGGGTTACTATCTAATTGTTTTTTAAATTCATGTGCTTTATTCCAATGTTTTTTGGTCTGCTTCACTTCAGTGACAGATCATTTGTGTCTGTAACTTTACAGGGAACTCAAAAACAAGAAAGGAATGAGCTGCTTTTCCAACAATTTGGTATCAACTACAAAAATATTCATGCAATGTTCCGACAAGGAACTTGTCTTTTCAAGGCTCAGGTGATCTTCTGGCCCTGTTTCTGAATGTTGGCCTATGAAATGCCATATGATCACTTACCATGCAAGTCAAAGTTTCTTTGCTTTTATTTATTCTATTTTAGGGATCTCTTTAGCTTACTAAGTCAATTTGAATATTGAAAACATCAATTGATATTATTCTTGTTCTGGAGATTGACAAATTGACAAACTTTGATGACATTCTATGAACATTTTATGATAATACAACTATCGCCAAAGCAGACCCTTGCATTTTTGTCCAGAGACATTCATTAGTACATTGAACCTTGGATAAAATCTAAATTTACTCATAGGATGTAATTTGTCTTGCAATATTTTCTCCTGCTGGACAAGCCTTTTTGGTATGTGATCTTGGCATCCATGAGAGTAGACAGTAGGGATTGAATCAAATTTAGAAACTTGGCTTGTTGTCTAATTGAACAACCCATTTTGTTGGAGATTTTTTTCCCCGGGGGGGGGGGGGGGAGGGCTGTGTAATTTATGGTGTTTGTTGGTTTTGCACAAGATTATTCTAGTTGACAATTTGTATGGCCAACATCTTAATTAGTATTGAGCAAATGTCTTGTTTGATTGCAAGTTCTGCTTCGCTTATAGGACAATCTTTCCCCTTACGATCTGTTATTCTGTAATTCATCCATCATAATATGTGTGTAAGTATCATTAAATTTTTTGTTGGTTCCCATTGCGCCCCCCCCCCCCTCAGTGAGTTGAGAAATTCATCTTGCAGTTTGATTTGTTCATGTTGACCGGGCAGTCATTTTATTTTGACTGTTTCATGTTGTACTTTATATTCCGCTATAGTGGACTTTTAGCTCATTGCGAGTACGGTTAATCTTGTGTCTTTCCTAAATATGGTCCTGTAATTTGGTTGTGTGGATAGATTTGGTGAAAACTTTGTAAATATATTTGACAAGTAATGTGATTGGCGACTGTTTCATACAGAAGATTAATGCATTACAGTTAATACTTGTCACATAGATGTATGGTGTGCCATGCACTTTATATGTGACTTGAAACAAGTTAATCTTGATTTTCTTTGTCACTGTAGGTTGAAGATGTCATCAAGTACAAAGAAAATGGTGATCCTGTTAAGAGATTACGGAGAAAAGTGATGAAAGAGCGTTCAGAAAATATTGCTAGTAAAAACTTCTGGAATCAGCACCCATCTCTTGTCAAGGAATTGGGCAGTTTTGATGAAGATATTCACAAAATTAGGCCAGAATATGTAGAATCCTTTCATTTCATGGATAAGTTGCTGCCTTCGACTTGGATAGCGGTCAGAGTAGATGGGTGCCATTTCCACAGGTAATTCGGTTTTATTATCAGCATTGAGCCATTTTACCACCTTTCAGTCTGTTCAAGCAATTTTGTCCAGAATAATCCTTCCCTGGGTTAAATACAGAAACTGGATGCGCTACAAAATTTTTAATTAGTAATTTGTGAACGTAAGTAACGTGTAGTAAGTCTGCTTACATGAAAGTCAAACTCGGGCATTTTAAAATGGGCTCAACTTCTTAACGTTCATCAACTAGTCGATTTAAATTCACTCATTTGCTCATCATCAGCGCAAGTGAGTGATACTTGAGATGGAGCTTTTGTTCTCACTCTAATTATGCGTCTTCGTATTAATCGGAGCTGTAGTCAGTCTGGTCATCTGGTTCATTGTGACATGCTGTTGGTGGAGCTTGCAAGTGAACATGTTTGGATTTTGTTAGGTTCTCTGATATTCATGCATTTGAGAAGCCCAATGATGAACAAGCATTGAATCTTATGAATTCGTGTGCAGCAGCTGTTGTTGAAGAGTTCAAGGACATAATGTTTGCATATGGCGTCAGTGATGAGTACAGGTAATACAGATAATGAAGTTGATTTTACTTATTTCTCAAATTCATTTTGTCTACTCACCATACTTATGATTGGCCTTGCAGTTTTGTCTTGAAAAAGGAGTCTAAGTTATATGAACGAGATGCTAGGTACTTCATCTACTTTTTTGCCTTCTCTGCCGGCTTATTTGGTTGCAAATTCTTAGGAAAGAAAATTTCATCTTGTTGGATATGCTGATGCAAACTCTTCGATTTCCCATTTCAGTGGCATAGTATCGGCAATGGTGTCATTCTTTTCGTCAATGTATATTTGGAAATGGAATCACTTCTTTCCACAAAAAGAGTTGAGGTATTCCCCCTCATTTGATGGACGAGCAGTGTGCTATCCATCAGTGGAGATCCTTAGGGACTATTTATCATGGAGACAAGTTGATTGTGAGTATATCCATATCCTGCCCCTCCCAGCACCTGTAGACAGAAACTTTCTTCAGTCTATTGGAAGAAAATCTCTTCTGCCACTAATAGTATTTGAAGTACTCTGGTATCTTAGTTGTACGGAGCTGCCAGATGATACTGTTATCTTAAGCATGTGATTTCAGAATTGCATTGTGCGATTGTTACTGATCTCTTCATGCTCAGGTCACATTAACAATCAGTATAATACTTGTTTCTGGATGCTTGTCAAGTGCGGAAAAGGCAAATGTGAAGCCCAAAACTATTTGAAGGTATAACCTTTTCTATTAAAGTGGATGCTGTCATCTTTATACCCTCTATTGAGTGTTTCCCTGTAGTGACCTTACTGATCTAGACGTTGAGCTAATATGTAATCATCAGGGAACTCAAACACAAGAGAAGAATGACTTGCTTATGCAAAATGGTGTAGACTACAATGCATTACCAGATATGTTTCGTCGAGGCTCATGTGTTTTCTGGGACGAGGTACGTCTTTCTCGGACTGTTTGTTTCTGATACAGTGGCATTATCTAAATTTTTTCTTGAGCAGCTATATGAGTGGAAAAGAATGATCATTTCTAAATAGACAGACTAATGTTACACCACTTTGGCCCTTGCCAATGCAACACTGAAAGAAAAAGTCCCACTCCTGAAAATAAAGAAGGGTGGTGGGGACAGACAGTGATAAGAATTTGATAATGCCGATTGATTTGACTTGGTAAACTTCCAATGCAAGAGGGAAGTTTATTGTTGCAGATACAATTTTCTGGAAAGGAATAGTTGTGGGTATGACTTCATCTGAGTAAACAAAACAGTAAATATTAATTTGAGGACTCGAGTACTTGACCTTGCTGAATGATCTTCTGTGCTTCCGTTGAGCAAGATGTGAACATTGTCAAATTCACTTTTAGAAGTGGTGCGTCATCCTGTTTTTTCTGTCATCTGTTTAATGGATATGCTTGCTTGCTTAGTTGTTTTCATTAATTAGTAATCCAAAATAAAGCTCATTCCCATGCTTGCTATTCTCTGGTACTAAGTTGGACTACTAGTTCAACCATTGCACAAGTATTCCCAGGAAATCCTTATAAAATTACGATGATATTCCCCTTGTAATGATCAATCAAATGTCCAGAAATCATTAGTCAATTAATTGGCTGTTGAATTGCCTCCATAAAAATGTGATGAATTACTACTTATCGATACCACTTTAAATAAAATTCATTTCCATTGAAATGGCAGAAATCAATTGTCTTGTCCACCATACACTCTGGTGCGTGATCTCTGATAGAACTCATTGTCTGCATTCAGGAAAACAATGAACCAATGGAAGTTGGTAGTAAGGAAGGTTCAAGAAAGAGAATTGTGATCGACCATTGCAATATAATCGACGACACTTTCTGGGTAGTACATCCATGGATCCTCGGCGACAAGTATCTACCAAAGGGTCACTGTTAGTTTTGTTGCTGACACCTTATATACTGTCTGCTCGTGAGTTGATCAGCCGTTCTTGATTTACATCCATTTCTTCATCTCTTCGGGTGCCATTATCCAAGCAAGATGGAAGATGAAAGTGTTCTCATCTGCTTTGCTTGGGTATTTATTTTGAAGCACACACATGACCTCTGAATTTCGATGTACTTGGTAATGTCTCTGCGATGTTGGGTGATGAGCTAAGATAGCTGACAATTTTGAAACTCTACTTAACTAAATTAGATATGCTGTTTCATTTAGTTGTTATGCTGGAAAAATTAGCAAGACTGACTTACCAAAGCCCTATAGCTTGGGGGTTGAGTCTTTGGTTTTTTTTTTTTTTTTAAAAAAAACCTTTTTTTGGGTGGCTCTCCACCAATCACGGGAGGAGGCTATTAGAAATTGGTTTGGCATGGAAGGCGTTTAGCTCCCCTTAATTATAAAATCTTATCGTGAACCTTCTAATTCCCACATGATTCATAAGCAACTTGCCTGAGATTTCATTAAAAAACACAGATTTAACACTTGTTAATTATGGTTAAGCTAATCAGTAGTCCCTCTATTTCTGGCAAAAGTGAGCACCTTTACCAAAAGCAAATATTCTGTCTCATCATTTTAGTGGCTAATTCCAAATTTTTACAAGAACAACATGAACTAATTTTTAAGCACATATTCTCTCTGTTTCTCTCTGCCTATATAAGCCTCTGACAGTCTCAAATTCTGTTGCGAGTTAAAGAGCTTAGAACAAACTCCTACTTCTATCAACTCTATAAACTGTGAACAAGGTGCGCCAAAGAAATTGAAGCAAAGCAAGATCAGATGGCTGAGGGAAGAAGCAGCAATGTGATGATGATGAGATCAGAGCAGAGGAGAAGTTCTGACCGTCTGATTCCAAGGAGAGGGCAGGTCAAAGCTGAGATTCTAAGGGGCGTGGCTCACTCTGTATCCTCCCTCCTCTCTCTCTCTCACCACCGTGGTTCCAGAGCTCGGTGAAGACTTGTACACCATATTGTTTCCCAAACAAACTTTTTTTTTGTCTCTTTCTTTTGGGCTCCCCTTTAGTTACAGAAATCAACTTCACCCTAATCCCATGTCCTACTGTGACTTTTTCTCCCCCTAGCTTTTTTGTGAATCATAGATGAAAATTGATTGATGATCTTGAACTTTAAGAATCCAAAATTTTATTTCCTTGCCTGAGTGTTTTTAAAGCACTTCACATTCATATGTACTGATAGATGGTTAAGATATAACATGGTGTTGCCAAGAACAATTAAATTCAGTCAAGTTAATAATAAATAAATTGATTTAGTTGAACAGAGTAACAAACATAAAGAGTTGTGAACTCAAGTACTCAACTCATCTCACTTAATAAATAAAGATTAGAGTGCTAATTAAGTGAAGTTCTTTCACTAATTGTTAGCACGAGACCCCCACTCCCAGATTGCGCGTGCGTGACAGCCTGGCAGTACCAAAACATTTTTTTTCCCTTTTTTCCCTCACACGATCCACTCCTTTTTTGTTTTAATTACCACGTGATCTTTGTGCAACTTGCTCTCCTATTTCTAGTCATCTCCTTTTCTTTTTTCTTTTTTCTTCTGTCGTTTATTTTGGCGGGACCCCAAGGCTTTCATAATGGACGGTAATGTGATGGAATTTTTAATATTTCTTTTGGATACGCAAAATTGAAGGGGACGGCTCTGCCAAAGAAGTACACATTGCCTCCCACTATTGGATGATAATAGATATACCTCAATAATTAGTTTTTAGTAACTAGTAGGCTAAATTTTTATAATTACATACATTCTAATATGTATTATTTTATCCTAAATTTATATGCTATGATAATATACACTAATATTCTATATTGAATTTTTGTGAGAAGGTTAGAACAATAGGGATGTTAAACATTTAAGTTTAAAATTAGATTTGAATGGACAATTTAAAATTTTTATCAGATCATTATACGTTTGTATCAAACATTTTGCAATCATAATGAAAATTGGATTAGCATACGAGGCTCTCTCCCCACACCACTATAAAAATTAAGCCCAATATTACTCTAAACAGGTCCAAAGAAAATAGGTAAAAATAAATTTCACTCTAACTTTCAAAATCGTCAATATTAGATTTAAGGAATGAAAAAAGTAAGGGGTTAGTGAATACCATTACTGACAACATTATGTTGGAAAATGGCAAGTCAATTAGTTGATTAGCCATGTATATAGTTTAATTTGCTGTTGATTAAAGGGGAATCATGCAAATGTGGACACGAAGATTAGGGCGAGAAACACGCAATTCCATTTATGATTTACATCTCAAATTTGACCTTAACCTACACAGACTTGCATCAAAAACTTGCAGTCCACGGTGATTCTACAAAAATTACAAAACAGAAGACAGACCGTCACAGCACTCAATTTAAAGATCAGATCAGATCGGATCAGATGAAATCAGAGAACCCAACTGGGATCCAACGGCCTAGAAGTCATCCAGCACGCTGAGAAGTGGAGGAGGGAGAAAAGATGGAAGCAAGAGAGTGAGCCAAGCCCTTGACAATCCGGCCCTTCACTTGTCCCCTCATCGGGATCGGACGGCCAGGGGAACAGCTACGAGTAGAAGTAGAGCTAGAACCGGAAATCCTCTGTTGCGCAACTCTACCGTTGGCCATGCTCTTGATTTGATTTGCTTTGATGCTGCTGTTGGATTTTGGTGAGTGAGCAGAGGCAGTCGAGTACAGAGGATGATAGAGAACTCAGGGAAGATCTGGGAATGTGTGGATGTTCCTGGGAGGAGCTATGGGATGGTTGGTTATATACAACTAGCCTGACGAAACTGCCCCTCCCTTTGTTAGTATTTGCAGCCTCGGCTACTATCCCACGTGGGCTCAAAATAACGAGGTTTTTTTTTGTTCATACTGATGCCACCATAACTAATTCATTTTCATATATCCGGTTTTCTACAAAATTTTCCACTGTACATGTCTGAACATATTTGTTCATACTGATGCCACCATAACTAATTCATTTTCATATATCCGGTTTTCTACAAAATTTTCCACTGTACAACAATGAATAACAATGAATGTTAATAATATCGAAAAAAAAAAAAACTTGGACGCAAGGAGGGGATTTAATTTACCGATTTAATTTGTTTTATTGTTCATTTTAATTAGATTCTACATTGTCACAATATTACAATATGAAAAACTTAATATTATCTGCAAATGATTTCAAAAAAAAACAATCACACAGATATAATTGGGCGGCTGTATAAAGTGCCAGCCACTTTTAGCGTTGTTTCTCTATTTTTGCGTCATATTCATAATTGTCTAAACAAAGTTTTATCGTGGGATTCTTTAATAAAGGCCTCTTTCACGCATCGCTTTCAAGAGGTGGGCAAAAAAAGTTAAAGTAATAGCCTGTAGTGGCGGAGCCCTATCAAGAAATCAAAGTGTGATGCATGCATCTGCTATGTACTTGGAATCCATCCCACCATTAAAAAGCGACAAGTGTAGTCGTGGTGGGTGCATCGATAATGTGAAACTCCGACATAGCAGTTCAATGCTACTGACTTCACTTGGACTCCCTCTGGACTAATTCACTGAATTGGACTCTTCTTAAAAAGTCAGATTCAAAAAGATTTTCTCCTTGTCTTGAAAAAATTGAAGAAAAAGAAATCTATTTAATAGTCTGAAATCAAGCGTTCTTTTTTTATTTTTGGATTATTGTAAACCAAAAAGGTGGTGACTACAAATACATATGATAAACATGTTTTTTTGCACTGCATTATTTTTTGTGTGATAATGATAATGAAAAAGAGTAAGTTTTACTTAAGCAGATTTAGTAGGATTTAGACAGAGATAATTTTAACAAAAAGTTGTGGAAAATTTTCAAAAAAAAATCTCATACAAAATTGTTTCAGTATATACAGATTAAATCTTTTATAAAAAGAAAAAGTAACTGAACAGGGGGGTAATTATTCCTTGCATAAATGTTCCAAATTAAAGCATAAAAGTCAAACAATACATAGGTACAATGTTCTATTCCTACACTAAGCTACAGTGAAGTTGCGCAAACATATCCAAAGTATGAATTGTACAATACTGAATTACTCTTTTTGTATGGCCAAAAATATTTTTCTTTAAAAAAAGAAGAAATGTTGGATAGTCGAAACCCATAAATAAGATAGCTAATACAATCAATATAAAGTATTTCAGGTGTTGAACGATGATTGTTAAGTGTGTAGGTGAGAAAAGAAATATCAAGTAAGAGTCATGCCTTTTTGTAAATAACAATTGTGTCATATTTTAATTTTATGATGGGTATTTTATGTTAGTTAATATAGTTAAATCAAGACGTAAAACAGGTTAATCAACATGATTGAATTATTGTGATGGACTTGGGTGGGCGGATTCGGGCCACCACCTCTGCCGTTTGGTGTAACATCTTTCGCTGACAGCACATAAAATCATTTTTTTATCCCCCCCCCCCCCCCACACACACAATTATCCCACGTGCTTGTTATGCAACTTGCACTTTTGTTCTACTGATATTTTTCTCCAACTTTGTTGTCCTTTTCTTGGGTGGGACATCTTACGAGCCTACCCCTTTATTTATTTAGAAGGAGGTCGGTAATAAATGCGTGAATTTGACTAATTTCTTCTTGGATAGAATCGTAGAAACAAACGAGGGGATTTCTAGGGCTCTACCATAAACGCACACGTGCCTCCCCGTCATTACAAGCTAGTAGCTCTGGAGATACTTTCTTTTCCCTACAAGAAGATGATTGATGCTTTCATGAAGTAATTTGCTAGTAAAATATTAATTGTATGTTTGATAGGTTTCAAAATCATTATTTTAAAAAATAATTTTTTACATAAAATAATTTTTAACTTATATTTTTAATTGTTTGATTAAAAAATAAACTTTCTAGAAAATGAGTTTAATTAGTAAAAAATAAACAAAAAAGTTAAAAATAATTTTCGTTAATCTTCAAACAATCTATTGAGGAAATAGACACGGAAGAGAAAGAGTGTGAGACTGTAAGAGCCCAAAAAATATAAAATCAACTTACACTTTATTTAAGGTGAAAATATTTTCCTTCATTCTAGGAAAAATAATCTTCTCCTGAAAATCAATTTTCCCTCATTGTTTTACCGAACACCATAAGATTAGAAAATTATTTTGTAGAAAAACTATTTTTCTTCCAACCAAACACTGCCTAAGTAGACTAGTGCATATTATAATTTTAGTCTATTGAAATTGGTATTTTTATGAACAGTTCAATATATTAGAATTAGTATTTTTATAAAAACTCATATTTATAAAGATGAAACTACCTATATTTAAATCTTTTCAAATTTTGCAAAAACAAAACTCATACTAAGAGTTTTTTATATGCACATTGTAACTTTACACTGCGCTTGAGTATTATATAGAAAAAAAATCAGCACATTTAATAGAGGGAAGGTAATATGGGGAAAACTACTTTGATTTTATTTTAACATGTTAGAGAAATAACGGGTGATGAAGGTAAATTTATCTATATATTATACTCATTTCTTTATCTAGTATACTAGACTATCATATCCAAACTTTTATGTTTTTAGTTACAATCATGAATGAAAAACAGGGATTAAAGAAATTGGTAAATCAAGTAACACTTATGCAACATTTAGTTGAATGCAATATAATAGCAATATAATACAATGAACTTTATAATGCAATCATAATTTCTTAATTTATAGTAATTATAGTAACAAGGTAATTTATTTATTACAATACTTTTTTACAATCAAACGAGCTAATAAAAATACAACTATAAATTTATTCGTATTACAAGATTGATTATATTAAACCAAACATTACATTATAAAATTCGGAGATTGCATAGGCATATAGTGTAGTTATGTCTTCACGGGCAAAGGGAGACATACAATGCAAAAGTTGCAATAGGCTAGTTTTGATGGGACATTATTTTTGGTCGGATTATTTCCTGATTAGTATCGTTGATCAAGCATCCATCGCTATGTACAACTTCGTTAATTCTAATTTAATATAATTCCCGCCATAATCTTTGAATCACCCCCCCCCCCAAAAAAAAAAAGGAACACAAATAAGGCGACATGAAATTGAACAGCATGAAACAAATTAAAGGATTAGAAATGAAGACTAAATTTCAATATATATGCTTCACAAATTCGAAAGAAGCCGTACAAACTTTGCAGCCTAAAATTCATTCTACAAAGATTGCAAAACCAAATTACACATGATTAGATCAGATCATAGAACTAGATCTTCAATCGAAGGGCCAAAAATTCAGGAAGCACGGTGTGAAGCGGAGGAGAGAGAGTGAGAGATGAAGGAAGCAACAGAGTGAGCCAAGCCCTTTACAATCCGACCCTTCACTTGTCCTCTCGTCGGGACCGGACGGCCAGGAGAGGTATTTGACGAATTGATTCTCTGAGGCGCATCTCCTCCGTTCATCATGCTCCTTCTCCCTCCTCCAGCCATCTGATTAATTCTGTTTGATTTGATTTGTTTAGATCTTTGATTTCTTCTCGGAGTTTCGCTTTGATTTTGTAAGAAAAATGCGAAGCAGCGGAGGAGAGAGAATGAGAGAAGTGTCAGTAAGCGAGCGTTTTGAATTAATGCGCTTGCTGGCGGGGACTGTATAGCACCAGCCTTACCTAATAGCCCCTCAATTTGCTAATATTTTCATGCATATGCCACTACTGCTGAGAGAATGAATACTAAAAACTTTATTTTGTTCAATTATTCAGCAACACTGATCTAGTTTTAATTGGCAAAACCTTAACGTAAAGAAATGTCAAATGAACTACTCCAAACCTTTGAATTAGCTTAGTCAAATGTAAGTACTGAGTATTAATTAATTCAATTGATAAATTTTGTATATATAATTAACAGAAATTTGAGTTTAAATTTTATTTAGAATGATCTTTAAGACTCTCTTTACACCAAAAAGAATATGAAAGAATAGATTAGCCTAATTAATAGGCCAAATTAGGGAGATGGGAAATTCCACTAATTCATTAAACATGAAGCATATCTAACTATAAAGATTGATATGATACCCCTGTTTGTCTGTTTCTTACTTTAATTAATTAGCACAGCAACAGAAACAAAAAGCTCAGATTTTCAGAATCCATTAAATTATTATTAACTAACAAATGTTGGATTATAAAGATATGATTTGATCGAGGAAAGATGCTACTTCGCTTGCATAATCTAGCATATATTTTGGGTTGCTTTTGGAGTTTTTAATATCGGTAGTTAATTAATTTTCTAATCACAGTTCAAGAGTATTGATTAACTTTAGTTTAGTACAATTCTCAATTGTTTGCTTATGCAAAGCGTTTCTAATCTTACAACTAATTAAAACATGATGAAATGCGTCTTTAAAAATTGAGAAGTTTCCTCGATCTTGTTATGAGTATTTTATTTGTACGTAACTGATCGATTACAAATTGAAGCATACAAACATGATATAGAATAAACAAAATAGTCACTTATTCATTTCTATTTTAGGAGCATTTTGATGAAGAAAGCACAAGTATATAGCTAGCTTTGTGAAATTTGCATTTGCCTTTTTTTTTTTTGGCTGATAGTACGCTTAGGGGGGAAAAAGACTTTGATCTGTAAAAGAGGGATCTATATTAGATAGTATTGTCAATTTGTCGTTGTATCCTCAATGGCCAAAAAAAAAAAATGAAATAGAAGAATTTTTTGAATGATGGAATGACTTTACCAGCCTGAACAAGCTTTTGATGTGAGTGTAGGCACAGAAAATTTAATAATAAATATCATGTTATAAAAATAAATGTAAATTGATTACTTGGATCAATCCATTTAATTAATTTAATTTATTTTAATAAATTGGGTAGAATTGACTATTAAGTCATGACCCAAACGACTACCCAATCAGTAGTCAAATTGACTATTGAATCGTTAGTCAAATGGACTAACAAGTCGAAGGCCCAATCAATGGTCCAAGAAGGCGAATAAGTCGCAAACTCTAGTAAGAGGAGGAGAATTCTTTCCCTATAAATAGAGCACTACTCCGTCCTACTTAGGGGGTCGAAGATTCATTCACTCTGAAGGCGTTCTGAAGACTTAAGGGGCTAATTTCTCTGAAGGAAGACAACAAGTACAATCAAAGCACGTGCCGTCTATCATCGAAGATCAAATAAAGTTCGTCTTGATTGAGATCAAGCCTCTTAGGCCCTCTCTCAAGATCAAATCCATTGAAATTCATTCAAAGGAAGTCAAATCAACTAACTTGATCGGGATTCAAGTCAACCGACCCTCCTTCAAGTACAAATTGGAGAACAAATCAGAGGACTTTTTATTTGTTTACTTGTAACAAATACACAGAGATTGTACTCATATATTCTGAAATTAATACAAATTAATTTGTCTATATTTCTTATCTTAATTTATTTAGACTCGAAATTTGTGTTTACAGTGATAAATATTGTAAGGATTAGATTCAACAACACAAACACATAGTATTAGTATCCTAGAGTTCATCATATTCATTAATAGAGTGGTGAGAAATCTATAATCTATTGCTATATATTATAGTATAAATCTATTTCTGATTTTTCAACCATCAACTTAAACTTTTGGTTAAAATAGTTCTTGAACATTAAATCAAAGGCTTTTTGAGCGAGAGATATCGAGTTTGAATCTCAGCACTCGTCATATTGAATTATTGCATACGAGAGAGGGAATCTTTGCAACATCCGCACTTTAAGCCTAAGGGATATTCGCGTCAGGAAGAGTGTTAAAGTATAAACATATTCTTAATTCTTCAAACATCATATTAAACGTTTGATTGAGATAATTTTTAAACACTATATACCACTAACTGTTAACATACCTTTCTTTCATTGCCTGGGCAAATTCGATGATAGTAATCTCACAAGAAGTCTTTTGGATTTATCACTTTCAGGAGGTGGGGATAAAATTTGGTCCCTAGCCCGTAGTGGTAAACAAGTCGTGACCAAGAAAGTTGTACATGCATCCATGCATGCACCTCAACTTAATCTCTTGAAAAACAGCAAATCCCACTCTTAGTTTTACAAATGACAAAAGACTTAAATGCGAGGCGATTGGCTGCTTTTAACCCAATTATTTTTGGGACTCTTGACAATAATTTCTTGGAGATTTGAAAGTTCAAATTGAAAGGTTTGAATTAAAATCTAATTTGAACTTTGAAATGATCTATTTAAATTTGTATTTCAACGTACATATTCTTTTAATTTATAAGAAAAAACTATTAGACTTATTTATCGAATCAAGTATGACATAATGTTTGAAACTAAATAAATACAGATCGAAAAAGAAGTGACCTGTCTATCTAATGCGCCGACAAAGATGAAATCTTTGGGCTTTTAAAATTTAAATCTTTCATTGAAATACTAATAACCCTTTGATGTATAAGTGAGCACAAATGACCAAGAAAAGATGTGTTTAGGGTTTTTTTTTTGATGGGGAAGAACAAAGTAGAAATGAGAGAAGGATAGTTCAAGTATTTGACTAGAGATAATCCAATTGGAGCCACTCAAGCCAAATAACTTGGGCAATCCCTTAACTCAATCTAGGATACAGAAGTTAATCACCACCTAGTTGAGGGAAGGGACCTAGAACACCACTTGAGGTTGCCACACTCAAGATATAGAACTAGGCTTTAGAACACAATTGAGAGAACACTCAAATGCTTGCTTTGTATGATTTGTATTTCAAGTTGGAAGTGAATGCTTACAACCTCAAGCTATGGCCTATTTATACTAAAGGCCTTATATTGTGAAAAGGTACGAAGAAAACAAAAAAAAAGTGCAGAAAACAAAGAATCCTAAGTACATTGTAGCTAGCTCTTCATGTGGATGTACCAAGGAGTGAAAAGGTGTGTCTCTTGGATGCTTGGTGTGAAAAGGGTGTAGAAGCTTAAATGGATGCATGAATCCTTTATCTCACACATTCAAGCTTGCTAGAAAAAGAATCACACGGAATTGGAGGAGGTAGCAGCCGACATAAAGAGTAAACACCCAAGTTCACATGGATTGCAATAATTGCTTTCACATTTGCAGCAGCCTCAACTTCCAGGAGCCATATCTCTCAGAATACTGGGCCAAATTCGATGTTCTTGGGCTTGTTGGAAAGCTCAGGAAGTCTATTTTCCAGGGAATGTAAGTTTGCTAAGTTTGGACCAGCCAATCAAAAGTTATGGCCCAAATAGTACAGACTGTCCAAACTGCCCTGTGCCCGGATACCATATACTTGTGGGTTAGGTTTTACCAACCAAATGATATCCAAATTGAACGTGGTTGGTCTTGAAAGAAAGCTAAGTTTCTAGGCTTGAATAATGTAAGGACCTTCAGCAGGTGGGTCCATTACATGTTGGTGTAAACAAGTGACAAAAACCGGGCATGGCGTGAGGGGGCTATGGATGAATTCCTCCGGCATAGTCACGGCCTTTCTACAGAGGAGAGCAAACTCTTTAGCCTCTTTGAGATTGTTGGGGTCTTCCTTGAGCGGAGAAGGGGAGGTACGGGAGCGGTCATGATGGTCTCCATCACTCTCCCCGGATAGGTGAGAGTTTGTCCTCAAACTTGGAAGAGTTTCATCTTCAAAGTAGGGACTAAGATCGGAGACGTTAAATGTTGCCGAGACTCCATAATCTCCGGGAAGGTCTACTTTATATGCATTAGGGCCGACCTTCTCAATGATTTCGAATGGCCCATCCGACCTAGGCATCAACTTGGATTTTCGCTTGGAAGGAAATCGTTCCTTCCTCAAATGGATCCACACCAAATCTCCAGGTTGAAAATGAATCTCTCTTTTGTGCTTGTTGGCATGGTGCATGGCCCTCTCATTGGCCTTGGCAATGCTATCACGAACTTGGACATGTAGGTCTTGGATTTCTTTGGCCCTTTTCTCGGCTTCCCAACTAAACTTGGTGGGAGTTGGAATAGGGATAAGATCAAGAGGGCTCTTTGGATTGTGGCCATACACGACTTGGAAGGGAGAGAGATGAGTTGCTTTACTTGGAGCTCTATTGAAGGCAAACTCGGCATGAGGTAACATATCATCCCAACTCTTGATATTCTTCTTCACAAGGACTCTAAGCAAGGTGCCCAAAGTCCTATTGGTGACTTCCGTTTGGCCGTCAGTTTGTGGGTGACATGAAGTGCTGAATTTGAGTTGGGTGCCCATCTTACGCCACAATGTTAGCCAAAAATGGCTAAGAAACTTGCTGTCTCGGTCGGACACCATGCTCTTGGGTACTCCATGTAGCCTAACAATTTCCTTGAAGTATAACTTGGCTACAAGCGAGGCATCATTGGTGGTATGGCAAGGAACAAAATGTGCCATTTTTGAGAAGCGGTCTACCACCACCATGATAGAGTCTTTATTCTTTTGGGTTCTTGGTAAACCCGTGATGAAGTCAAGACTTATATCCTCCCATGGAGCTTGAGGAATAGGAAGAGGGGAGTACAAGCCTTGTGGAAGAACATGACTCTTGGCCATTTTACAAATGGAGCATCTTTTTACAAAGTGTTCCACATCTTTAGACATATGTGGCCAATAATAGTGCTCCTTCAGCATAGCACATGTCTTTTCCATTCCAAAGTGGCCGGCTAAGGCTCCTCCATGGAGCTCTTGGATAAGGAGTTCTCGAAATCCACACTTGGGAATGCACAAGCGTGAACCCTTGAACAAGAAACCATCCTCCATATGGAACACTCCGTGAGGGTGTTTAGAACACTTCTCAAAGATTTCTTTAAAGTCCTCATCACTTGGATACAACTCTTTCACAACTTCAAAGCCAAGAACTTTGGTACTTAAGGTAGAAAGAAGTAAGTACCTACGGGAGAGTGCATCGGCTCCTTTATTAAGTTTTCCCGCCTTGTGTTGGATGATGAAGTGGAATGATTGAAGATATTCTACCCACTTGGCATGCCTCGGGTTGAGCTTGTGTTGACCTTGTATGTATTTGAGTGCCTCATGGTCGGAATGGAGGATAAACTCCCCTCCTACTAGGTAGTGACGCCAATACTCCAAAGCCCGGATGATGGCATAGAATTCTTTGTCGTAAGTGGAGTATTTCTTTTTAGCTTCGTTTAGTTTTTCACTAAAGAAGGCTATTGGCTTCTTCTCTTGGGAAAGGACAGCTCCAATCCCTACCCCGGATGCGTCACACTCTACTTCGAATATCTTTGAAAAGTCGGGTAAGGCTAGGACGGGTGCACAAGTGAGTCTCTTCTTGATTTCTTCAAATGCACGTTGTGCTTGCTCATTCCAAGTAAAATTTTTCCCTTTTAGCACTTCGGTCATGGGAGCCACAATAGTGCTAAAGTCACGAACAAACCTCCGGTAAAAAGATGCTAGGCCATGGAAACTCCTTACTTGAGTGAAGGAAGTAGGAGTAGGCCACTCTTGAATAGCCTTGATCTTACTCTCATCAACTTGAATTCCTTGGGCGGACACAATGTAGCCCAAAAATATCACTTGGGAAGTGAAGAAATGGCACTTCTCTAAATTCCCATATAATTGCTCTTGAGACAAGATCTCCAAAACTTGTTGAAGATGATGGGCATGCTCTTCTTCGGTCTTGCTATAGATCAAGATATCGTCAAAATAGATGACCACACAAATACCAATCAAGGGCTTTAGAACTTGGTTCATAAGCCTCATAAAAGTGCTAGGGGCATTGGTTAGCCCAAATGGCATGACAAGCCATTCATACAAGCCTCCTTTAGTCTTAAAGGCGGTTTTCCATTCATCTCCTTCGAAAATCCGGATTTGATAGTAGCCACTTCTAAGATCAATCTTAGAAAAGATGGTGGCACCATGAAGCTCATCAAGAAGGTCTTCTAACCGGGGAATAGGATACCGGTACTTGATAGTGATTTTATTGATGGCCCGGCTATCCACACACATTCGCATGCTACCATCCTTTTTGGGTACAAGGAGGGCAGGCACGGCACATGGGCTTAGGCTTTCTCGAATCAATCCCTTAGACAAGAGGTCATCCACTTGTCTTTGGATTTCTTGGGTTTCTTTTGGAGTCATTCGATAGGCCGGCTTATTGGGAAGAACGGATCCTGGAATAAGGTCAATCTTGTGTTGTATGGATCTCGGTGGAGGAAGACCATGGGGAATTTCTTGTGGGAACACATGGTGGAAGGTTTGTAGGAGAGGGGTGAGTAGAGGGTGTGAAGGAGATGGGGATTCTAGCTCATCTTGTAGGAGAATCAAGTCTTTGAAAGACTCAAACTCATGATGTTGGGATTTGAGAAGGGTGGTGAGAAAGACATCCAAGTGTGGGTTGTCTTCGGATTTTGTAGTGGAGGTCGGTTTAAGAGGGGTGAGGGTGATTTTCTTTTGGTCTTTTTGGAAGGAATAAGTGTTCATCCGACCATCATGGATGACACTTCTATCAAACAACCAAGGCCTTCCCAATAGGATGTGACAAGCATCCATGGGAACTATATCACACCATACCTCATCCTTGTAATGTTTTCCAATGGAGAGAGAGACAAGACATTGGTGAGAGATTTGTATACCTTTGCCTTGATTCAACCATTGGATGGTGTAAGGCTTAGGGTGAGGAGTGGCTTGAAGTTTAAGCTTGTCAACCATAGTCTTGGAGGCAACATTTGCACAACTACCTCCATCTATGATGAGGGAGCATACCTTCCCTCCAACTGTGCACCTTGTATGAAAGATAGCCTCTCTCTGTTCCAGATTGTCTTGAGTGGCAAATCCACTCAATGCTCTTCGAATGACAAGTAGCTCTCCTTCATCAGGGCCTTCTTCCACTTCTTCCACATTTTCCAACTCACAATCTTCTCCTCCTTCTTCTTCATGTTGCTCCGCGAAGGTGGCTTGGTATTCGGCTAGAGAGACAATCCGTTTGTTAGGGCACTCGGAGGCAATATGCCCAAGGCCTTGACAACGGAAACAGCGAATCTTGTCTTTTGGCTTTGGGGATTCTTTTGTGGAAGGGTTAGGGGCGGTGGGAGGGGCACTTTTGGTTTGTGGAGAGTTTTGTGGTTTGGGGGAAAAGTAGGGAGGTTTTTGAGTGGAGTAAGGACGGCAAGGGGTTTTGGAAAGGGTGCCTTTTCCCTTAGATTTCTTTTGTTGCTCTACCTTGTAGGCAAGAGAACTCAAGTCATCTAGGGAGGAGTAGGGATGTAGTTCAATGACATGGGCAATGGAATCATCAAGACCACTTAGGTATCTTACCATGGTTTGTGCATCATCTTCTCTCAAATCGCACTTGAGAAGGAGTTGCTCGAACTCCCGGGTGTATTCCTCAACGCTCTTGGAGCCTTGCTTGAGGTGATGCAACTTGAAGTAGTTGTCTTGGATGTAATGGGAGGGAAGGAACTTGGCCTTAAGTTTGTCTTTCATCTTGGCCCAAGTTCTAATCTTTCCTTTACCATTTCTCGCTCTCTTGGCCACAAGGTTGGCCCACCATATGGAAGCGTACTTCCGGAGCTTTAGGGCCACTAGCTTCACTTTCTTGTCATCCGGCACCTCTTTATACTCAAAGACACGTTCCACGGTTTGAAGCCAATCAAGGAAATGATCGGGATCCATTTGGCCTTCAAATTCGGGAATGTCGACTCTAAAGTCGCCAAGGCCATTCCCTTGCCTTCTTCTTCTAGGGGTTTCTTCATCACTTGAGTTGACAATATAGCTCTTCTCTTCTCTCTCGGATTCATCCGAGTATGCATGAGTGCGTGAGTGAGAAGGGCTTCGAGTCCATCTCCTTTTCTCTTCCATAAGTTGGGCAATTTGGGTTCGGAGGAATTTTACTTGCACTTCCAACTCGTCAACTTGCTCTGGGGTACGGCTAGAAGACATTTTACCGTGTTTAGGATTGAAGGAAGGTTGTTTTTGCAGGGATGAGGAGAGGCACGGTCGTGCCTGTAAGCACGGTGGCACCGTGCCAATATTCTGGACGAAACTGAAGGCAGAAAGAGACGTGGCACGGTCGTGTCCTGGAGCACGGGGGCACCGTGCCAATGCTCTGTCTTCGTTTTCTCGGTTTTGTTGATTTGAGTATTTTTTTTTTTTTGTGCTTTGACTTTTGGGATGAATTTTGGATAGTTCTTGGTCACTTGACAACCTGGCTCTGATACCAAATGATGTATAGGTGAGCACAAATGACCAAGAAAAGATGTGTTTTAGGTTTTTTTTTTGATGGGGAAGAACAAAGTAGAAATGAGAGAAGGATAGTTCAAGTATTTGACTAGAGATAATCCAATTGGAGCCACTCAAGCCAAATAACTTGGGCAATCCCCTAACTCAATCTAGGATACAGAAGTTAATCACCACCTAGATGAGGGAAGGGACCTAGAACACCACTTGAGGTTGCCACACTCAAGATATAGAACTAGGCTTTAGAACACAATTGAGAGAACACTCAAATGCTTGCTTTGTATTGCTTGTATTTCAAGTTGGAAGTGAATGCTTACAACCTCAAGCTATGGCCTATTTATACTAAAGGCCTTATATTGTGAAAAGGTACGAAGAAAACAAAAAAAAAAGTGCAGAAAACAAAGAATCCTAAGTACATTGTAGCTAGCTCTTCATGTGGATGTACCAAGGAGTGAAAAGGTGTGTCTCTTGGATGCTTGGTGTGAAAAGGGTGTAGAAGCTTAAATGGATGCATGAATCCTTTATCTCACACATTCAAGCTTGCTAGAAAAAGAATCACACGGAATTGGAGGAGGTAGCAGCCGACATAAAGAGTAAACACCCAAGTTCACATGGATTGCAATAATTGCTTTCACATTTGCAGCAGCTTCAACTTCCAGGAGCCATATCTCTCAGAATACTGGGCCAAATTCGATGTTCTTGGGCTTGTTGGAAAGCTCAGGAAGTCTATTTTCCAGGGAATGTAAGTTTGCTAAGTTTGGACCAGCCAATCAAAAGTTATGGCCCAAATAGTACAGACTGTCCAAACTGCCCTGTGCCCGGATACCATATACTTGTGGGTTAGGTTTTACCAACCAAATGATATCCAAATTGAACGTGGTTGGTCTTGAAAGAAAGCTAAGTTTCTAGGCTTGAATAATGTAAGGACCTTCAGCAGGTGGGTCCATTACATGTTGGTGTAAACAAGTGACAAAAACCGGGCATGGCGTGAGGGGGCTATGGATGAATTCCTCCGGCATAGTCACGGCCTTTCTACAGAGGAGAGCAAACTCTTAGCCTCTTTGAGATTGTTGGGGTCTTCCTTGAGCGGAGAAGGGGAGGTACGGGAGCGGTCATGATGGTCTCCATCACCCTTGAACTCAAGCAAGGTTCTTATTATCCAATTTCCATTTATATTTACGGATATTTCCCTTTCACCATCCATTACCTGCAAGTAGTCAGTCGTGGCAGCTGAAACGTCAATTTTGTATGGGGAGCCAACCCCCCCCCCCTTCACTAATCACTATAGCACGACTAATCGCAAATTAATGAAGTGTCATTTGAATCTGGTTAATTGCTTTTGCAAAAGCTAAAAAAGGATGTTCCATTGAGTACTCAAGAAAACAGCCACCGGACGGCATTTAAAATTTTTGTCCTTTGTAAATGTAAGAGTTGGATTCAATTTTTGAAGGGATCAAATTAGATTTGGGTACATGCATCTACACTTTCTTAATTGTCCTGAGTCATGACTTGACTACGAGTTGGGGATCCACCTTTTTCACCATTGAAAGTGATACTGATACTAGTACAGTAGTTGACTTCTTCTCAGATCGGATCATCACGATAAAGCAAGAATACCAAAAATGTCCATGTTCGTATCATTTGAAAATTAGATTTTTTTTGGGGGGTGAAAATAATATTTCCACCTCATAAGTTAATAATTAATATAATAGATTCTAAAAATCTAAACTTTTGTTTATATCGGATCAGTACTAATTAATTAAATGAGGCCGAGGGGGAAATGTCTCAAACACATTCAATTTGGTTTCTATTTTCAAAGAATCGAAGTCTAAATTCAAAACTTTAAAACTTAAATATGACTTGGTCTATAATCATCTGGATCTAACGTAAGTTTAGAATCAATGTAAATAAAAATGCCTAAAACACATATCCAAATTAAAAATTCTTCCACTCAATTGTAACCTAAGCTAAGATCAACACAACTAAAATTAAACAAAACAACATACATACCAAATTTACCAACAAGATCTAAAATTTGTTAATTAATCTACAACTCCCAATATTCAAATCTAAAATTAAACATTGATGACCAACACCCTTGAGCTCGAGGCTTCTAGGGCCTGTTCTTTTTGTTGATAAATAACAGGTAATTAATGGGTTGAAATAGACTGAAATAGGTCGAAGTGGGTTAAAGTTGGTCGAAGTGGGCTGAATCTTTTTTTTTGTGATAAATTGAACTTGATTAAAATAATAAAAGTGGGTTGAAGTGAGTTGAAGTATGTTAAAGTGAGTTAAGTTTGGTATTTTATATTGACAAACGAAAAGAATAAGGAGTTAGTACCTGTTCTTTTCGTATGTAAATTGAGGTGGATAAAAGGGTAAAGTAGGTTGAGATAGGTTGAAATAGATTGAGGTGGGTTGAATTTCTTTTTATGTGATAAATTAAACTCTCTAATTCTTATTTATATTTAAAATTTAAAAATATATTTCCCTTTCACTATCCATAAGTAGCAGTCAATCGTGGCAGCTCAAACATCAATTTTATAATGGGAGCCACCCTTTTAATTACCACGTGACTTATATGCAACTTGCACTACGTACCACTAATATCCTATTTTTAATTTCTACAATTTCATTAACATATGATCAAATCAATGATGGATGCTTTGAATTTTCTTAATCACTTTTGAAAAAAGCTAGATGGGACGGGTCTACCAATTAAATTAAGCCCATATCAATTATTTCCCACATTTGGGTACGAGAGTGGATGCTTAAGCAATTTGGTAACTGATTGTTACGCATGAGATGATGTCAAGGGCTCAAAATTTTGTAAGTCAATGAATTTTTAGACTGTGTTAGATATATTTTCTTTAGGTCTATAATTCTCAGATGATTTTATAGCTAGAAGATTTTGACTGATCAAATAGAGAAGCGCAAAAATGTGAAAATTTTGAAATCTTAAGTAAGCAATTCTAAAAAGATCATCATATCTTTATAAAATATTATGAGTTAAGAGTCGATTGTAGCTTTAAGGCAGAAATTATATGCCACACTGGTGTTCAAGACCTTATCCATAAGGACAATTGCAAGATAAAACACTGACTTTAGCTTTAGAAAAAAAAAATAATAAATATCATGAAAGTTTGTAAGTCTATAACAAACTACAAATAAAAGTACCAATTAATCAGGTTAAACTTCTATTTTTTTCATGTTAATTTTAATTCTCTAATAATAACTGACAAAGGCAACCCATTTGTGAGATTTACATGAATAAATCACACGTCGTATTTTAAGAGCCTAGAACTATATTTATATAAATTTGTACCGGTGTAAAATCATAATAATATCCCTACTATAATCTATTACTATTATAAGTTAGTGACCTCCACAGGTTGAAGACATTTAGAATTTCTTTGACACACAAATAATTAAAACTATGCAATAGAATGGACAACGGAAACCCCATATAAAATTTGGCAGAATAATACGAAAGATAAGAAAATCAAGTTCATTTAAGTTGTGGACATACGTAGCCACAAACTCACAGCTAAATCTGTACAAACTCTGAAGCCTCATCTAATTCTACAGGAAAATTACAAAAACCAAAAAAAAAAAACAAGAACAAATCAAAGATCAGATCATCGCAAAAATCTGATCCCATGATTAGATGGATCAGATCACAGCGTGCTCCAACACCAATCCAGGGGTCCAAAACTCATGATCGAGCACGTTGAGAGGTTGAAGAGAGAGAAAGGATGGAAGCAAGCAAGCCCTTGACAATCCGGCCCTTCACTTGTCCCCTCATCGGGATCGGACGGCCAGGGGAAGATGTGGGAGTAGTTGAAATAGAGGTAATCCTCCGTTGTGCAACCCCACCGTTCACCATGCTCCTTCGTGCTCCTCCAGCCATCTGATTGTACCTGATTTGATCTTGGTTCCGAGTCTTCTCTGTTGAGTATGTGAAGTGTCTGTAGGACTCAAAATGTAGAGCAGAGCAGAAGAGAGAATGTGGTAGAAAGAGCTAACAGGGCGAGTTTAGATGGCTTTCTCGGAGGGCATTTGTGAGTTTATATAGGACGACCTTACCAAAATGCCCCTGTCTTTACTAGTATTTGCGCATTTGGGCAAGACGCAACGCCTATGAGCTTTAATCTATTTTAGCTCAATAAAAGTCTAAAATGCATATGGAACAAGCAGAAAAACATCTAAAATAACTACATAAATATTGTATGTGAAGCATAAAAGAAAGGCCAAAATTTTTTACAACCAAACAACAAACGTTAAAATTGTATCTGCTTATAACTTTTTATCATAAAATATAACTAATCATAATCTCTAGCAACTGTAATTAGTTATAACTTCAATCTTATATTTTTTTTCATTTTCTTATTACTGTTTAGAGTTGCCTAACTCCTAATTTCTAACAAATTTTCACAGCATGTAATTTAATTTACAGTTTGAAAACAAAAATACCCATACTCGCATTGTTACACTCAATGCGCAAGGAGAAGGTATGATCCCCCCCCCCCCCCCCAAAAAAAAAAGGGGAGGCAGGGAGAAGCGGTATAAGTAAGAAATTCCTAGTTGTGCGAAATTGCTGGGTGCAGAGCGAGCAAGCAACACAAAGAATCTCTGACACAGAAAGAAAAATACAAGCTCCTGATTATTATTTGTTCCATTAACTCAAGAGAGTGGGAATAAACAACATCGTCGTCATTATTATTATTATTATTATTATTATTATTATTATTATTATTATTATTATTATTATAAGAAAAGATTACAGACATATAATTAAAGTAGAATTCCATTCATTGAATGAACCTCAATTAAGTTCCAAGAATCCATCTGACATTAACTCCGCTTGTGTGGTCTGATTGTGTTTCAAACATGTCTTCCAAATTAAGTACTTAACTGCGCTCTTGCATAATATTAATCCATCATGCTCTATTCAGAAAAGGGGGAAATCTCAATTAGTGCCAGATTCAGTGTAAAATGAAACGAATATCTAACTTTAATTTTTCTTCTTTCTACAATTTTATGAATATTAATAAATAATCCCTACGCTCATTTTTAAGTTTTTGAAACATTGAATTTACCTTTTTTTCCCTAAATGTCACTAGAAATGTTGTCGCAAACAATATATATTGTTAGAGCGAGTAGAAAACTCATGCGTAAAGTTGTGAATTTTTAACCATCAATTTAAACTTTTAACTGAGTTGACTCTTGAACCTATACTCCTTTACGTCAATATTACGTTTGGAGTTTTGGTCATGACTTTAACCCATCCATGAATATTAAAGTCTGCTCCCGTTTATAGTAATGAATACTAGGACTAATAATTTGCTAATGATGTTAAGTTCTCTTTCACGCTTACTCCATCTGTTGGCTTATGTGATATTTTTAATCTTAATTAATACTAACTATAGACACGTATTTAAAATTTAATAACTACCTAGATCTTGTCATGCATATTTTATTCGGACTTTGATGAACATGTACAAAACCTTATGCTCACCTACATTTTTCAACTCGAACACGAGATCTTACTTAAGGGGAATAAGTGTTAAACAATTTGAACTAACCTATATTGATATTTTTGAATCCTATATTTTGATGAATGTACAGTTCTCAAGGGTATATAAAAAATTGCATTATTTGCGGAAATGAGTTGTCAGTGACAATGATCTTCACATGATCTAGATCGAGCTGAAAGTAGAATAATTTAATCAGGAAATAATTGAGCTAATTTTAAAGGTTGGGCCATGGGAAAATGAAAATTCTTGTTTCTGTCTAACAAACACTTTCAATTATTATGTCATTTGCCTGTTTAAATTGATATTAGTAGGATAATATATATTATACACGTAGGAGCATATACTTTCATTTGTTATGTATATATATTTTTTCTACGTGTATTTATCATTTAGATAATTTTTAATATGTGGCGTTGATGTGACTTGTGGGAGTATGATATAGGCTTTGTATTAGTTGTACCCTTTCATGTACGGAATATTTTTAATTAACCATTACCACAAATTAATTGCGAATGGATAAGATGATCTATCTGTCCTTTGAGGCCCATTAATTAATTGCGGTTCAAGTTGCTCAATTGAGTTCAATGAACAATATTATTTGTCAGCAAATTATTAAGATTATCATGCCAATTTAATACAACAACAACACCACATTCTAATATGGGTTCTGCTTTCGCGGGGTCTAGAGTATCTTGCCAATTTAATATGGAGGAATTATGTAGCAAGTTCAGCAATTAGTAGTAACTCTAAGGTAATGTATATTATACACTTAGAAGTGTGTATTCTCTCTTATGATGTATATATATTTGTCCAACGTGTATTCGTCATATATACAATTTTTAATATATGGTACTGATATGATTTGTGGAAATTTGTACTCTTAGAAGTATGATATAGATCTTGTAACTCCAACAAACTATATCACAAATTAATGGTGTGTTAGTTGTGCATTTAATTTGTGGGGCACAAAAGATACAATGACCAAAAAAAAAAATCATACAATTTTTTGTGTTTCATCTAATGGTATGTATTGATTATAACTCGGCTAGTAGGTGTATGTGAATCATCACTGAGAAAATATGTATGTGAAGATTGAATTTTTTTTTAGAGTTGGAAAAGCCTGACCTAATACGATAACCTGACCTGAATCCAACTTGAAGTTATTGAGGGAAACCCGAACCAGATCGATTTCGATGTGAAGTCGATAAGATTAGATACAGCTAATAGATGTAAGGAGATGTAAGGAACTGTAAGAAGATATAAGGAGATCTAAAGAGCTGTAAGAAGATGTAAGAAGTTGTAAGAAAATATAAGGAGTAGTAAGAATAGATTTAAGGAGTTGTTAAATGCTACAGAAAATCTATATAGGATGTAAAGAGATGAGAAGAATTTAAAGGAAAAAACCTCCATGATACTAATATTTTCTTAATATAGTTATACTTTCTTAATTGAAAGAATGTATGTGAAGAATATTTTTTTTAAAGAGTTGAAAAAGTCTGATCTGATACGATAACCTGACCTGAATCCGGCTTGAAGTTATTGAGGGAAATCCGAACCGGATCGATTTCGATACGATTTGACCATTTAGCTTGAAAACATGTTATTTTTAATTTTGGATAGATCTAAATTATTTAAGAGGCAGACATGAAAATTGACCCGTTTATTAAATGGGTCAACCCGAACCAACCCATTACCTAGCTGTAACTTTTTCCCCCCCCAATTAAGAAAGTATTGCAGTCTTACATACATATACAGTGAGAATAATTTAAAGGAACAAACCTCCATGATACTACAATAATACCAGTGAGGCTTTAGTAGCGTTAAAGTCAGTTTTATGATGCTCTTGTGAATAGTAGATAAGCACGGTAATTTCAGAAATAACAAGAAGAGCATACTGATGGAGACCATCATGAACGGCCCAAAGACCTTCAAGCCCAGCCCAAGGAAGACCCAATCAAGTTTCAAGAAGTCAAAGACGTGGCAAAACTCTGTAGAAAAGTTTATTCCTTCCGGAAGAATTAGTGCCCGATTCGTCCCTGCGGAACGTAATTTCTGTGGCAACTTTTGGACAAGCTCAAGTAGACCCACAACTTGAGGGCCCGTATGCTTTGGAAGCTTAAGATTTCAGCTTTAAAATAAGCCCAAGTTTGTTTAATTTGGACGTCATTTGATTGGGTAAAATATCACTCAAAGGTACATTATTCTGATCCAGTCCAGTCTGAGATAGGTGCATTGTTTGGGCCATAAATTTTACACCGCTTATCGAAATTGAGCAAATGAGCCCATTCTGGAAAATAGACTTCCAGGGCTTTCTATCAAACCCAATAACGCGTGATTTGGCCGAGTACTCTGGAAGATATACTCTGTTGAAGTTGAGGCAGCTGCAAGGATTAATTTTGGGAATATGAAGAGTCTTCGGTTACATGTGATTGTGTGGCTGATATTGTGCACATTTTAGATGCTTCTAGATGGGGAAAATCAGCTGATAGAAATCCTAGAATATTCCTTGTAACCTCCCCCACCCCCTTTATGATGAGTCTTTTCATTTTACTTAGTCTTTTCATTGGCTAGTTTTAATTGTTAGGAGTTATTGAGTCTTTTGATTGTCTTTTGCTGAGCTTATAAAAGGGGAGGGGCGTGTGATGCTTGTCATTCAGATTGTATAAGATTCCGAAAAGCAATACAAGTACTTTGAGTGTGTTTCTCAAAAGTGCATCTAAAATTCCTAGTTCTATATCTTGAATTGTGGCAAATTCAAGTGGTGTTCTAGGTTCTCTATCTTCTCCATTGGAGTGATTCCTTGGTTAAGACAAGAGAATTAGCCCAGATCAAGTCATTGAGTGGCTCCGTGAAGGATTATCTCAATTACAAGATCTTGTTCTATCCTTTTCTTGTGTAGTGAAGATCTTCTTCCATCTCATCCATCTTTCATTTCTCTTTTCACTTTGGTTTGTTTTGAGTTTGAGTTTGATTTGGATCACTTTCCACGCACACATACATCAATTGGTATCAGAGCCAAGGTTGTCAAGTGACCAAGAACCCAGCCAAATACATCCCAAAAGCCAAAACACAAAAACAACTTAAACCAGCAAAACCGTGCAAAAACCAAGCATCCGTGGGCAGCAATTTGGCACGGCCACACCGTGCTCCCTAGCACGACCGTGCCACCCTTGGCTTTCAGTATTTTCAAGGTAGCACTCAAGCACGGTTCCCCAGTGCCCCACTGCACGCCCGTGCCACCTTCCCCAGCAGCATTTTCTTCCCCTAAAGCACTTCAACATGTCTACTAAGTCTACAAGAAGCGATCAAGCAAGAGTAGAGGAGTTGGAAGCCCAGGTTACATATCTCTGGACACAACTTGGCCAACTCTTAGAGGAGAAAAGAAGGTGGGTTCATAGCCCCACACCCTCTCACCCTCAAGAACCGGTGGACGAATCCGAAGAGGAAGTCCTTCACTCCCGTGTCAATTCAAGTGATGAGGAAGCCCCAAGGAGATGAAAGTAAGGAGGCAATATTGGTGGTGTCCGAATTGACATTCCCGAATTTGAAGGTCAACTTGACCCGGATTTGTTCCTCGATTGGTTGCATACCATTGAGCGAATCTTTGAGTACGAGGACATCCCGAAGGACAAGAAGGTAAAACTTGTAGCCCTTAAACTCAGAAAATATTCTTCAATTTGGTGGGCTAATCTTGGACCTAAAAGAGCAAGGAATGGAAAGGGAAAAATCAGAACTTGGGCCAAAATGAAAGAAAAGCTTAAGGCCAAGTTTCTTTCCTCTCACTATGTGCAAGACAATTATCTCAAGCTCCATCGACTCAAGCAAGGATCCAAGAGTGTGGAAGAATACACTCGGGAGTTTGAACAACTCCTACTCAAATGTGATTTGAGAGAAGACGACTCACAAACCTTGGTAAGATACTTGACCGGTCTTGATGAGTCCATTGCTCATGTAATTGAGTTGCAACCCTATTCATCCCTAGATGACTTGAGTTCTCTAGCCTATAAGGTAGAGCAACAAAAGAAATCTAAGGGAAAGAGCATCTTGTCCAAACCTCTTTCTCGTCCCCACTCCACACAAAGACCTCCCTACTACCCTCCTAGACCTCAAAACCCTCCACAAGCCAAAAACACCACTCCAACCCCTCCTAAGCCCTCCACACAAGAGCCCAAATCCAAGGACAGGGTTCGATGTTTTCGTTGCCAAGGAATGGGACACTATGCCTCAGAGTGTCCAAACAAAAGGATTGTTTCCTTAGCAGAATATCAAGAAGCATGTGAAGAACATGCATATGAAGAAGAAGAAGGAGAACATTTTGAAGAAGGAAGCTTGGAAGAAGTTGAAGAAGGCCCCGATGAAGGAGAATTGCTAGTCATCCACCGGGCATTGAGTGGATTTGCCACTCAAGAAGACATGGAGCAAAGAGAAGCTATATTCCACACAAGGTGTACGTGGGAAACAAGGTATGCTCCCTCATTATTGATGGTGGAAGTTGTGCCAATGTTGCTTCCAAGACTATGGTTGATAAGTTCAAGCTGCAAGTCTCTCCTCGCCCCAATCCCTACACCATTCAATGGTTGAACCAAGGTAAGGGTTTGCAAATTACTCACCGATGTCTTGTTTCTTTTTCAATTGGGAAAAATTATAAGGATGAGATATGGTGTGACATTGTCCCTATGGATGCTTGTCATATTTTGTTGTGTAGACCGTGGCTATTTGATAGAAGTGTCATCCATGATGGCCGGATGAACACTTATTCTTTCCAAAAAGACCACCAAAAGATTACCCTTACTCCTCTCAAAATTCCCTCCACCACTAGACCCAAAGACAATCCTCACTTGGATGTCTTTCTCACCACTCTCCTCAAATCCGAGCACCATGAATTTGAGTCTTTCAAAGACTTAATTCTTCTACAAGAGGAACCTAAGCCACCATCTCCCACACATCCACTACTCCCCCCTCTCCTTCAAACCTACCATCATGTCTTTCCACAAGAGATCCCACATGGCCTTCCCCCTCCTAGATCCATCCAACACAAGATAGACCTCATTCTCGGTTCCGTTCTTCCCAACAAGCCGGCCTATCGGATGTCTCCTAGTGAAACTCAAGAAATCCAAAGACACGTAGATGACCTCTTGTCTAAGGGTTTAATTCGAGAGAGTTTGAGTCCATGTGTCGTGCCCGCCCTCCTTGTTCCTGAAAAGGACGGTAGCATGCGCATGTGTGTGGATAGTCGGGCTATTAACAAAATCACTATCAAGTACTGGTATCCTATTCCAAGATTGGAAGATCTACTTGATGAACTCTATGAAGCCGCTATCTTTTCCAAGATTGATTTACGAAGTGGCTACTATTAAATCCAGATCTTTGAAGGTGATGAATGGAAAACCGCCTTTAAGACTAAAGGAGGTTTGTATGAGTGGCTTGTGATGCCATTTGGGCTTACTAATGCCCCTAGCACTTTCATGAGGCTTATGAACCAAGTTCTAAAGCCCCTCATTGGCATTTGTGTTGTTGTCTACTTTGATGATATTTTGGTCTATAGCAAGACCGAAGAAGAGCATGCCCAACACTTGCAACAAGTTTTGGAGATCCTTTCTCAAGAGCAACTCTATGGCAATTTAGAGAAATATTATTTCTTCACCCCTCAAGTGGTATTCTTGGGTTTCATTGTGTCCGCCCAAGGTCTTCAAGTTGATGATAGCAAGATCAAGGCTATCCGAAAATGGCTTACTCCTACATCCGTCACTCAAGTAAGGAGTTTCCATAGCCTAGCATCATTTTATCGGAGATTCATCCGAAATTTCAGCACCATTGTGGCTCCTATGACCGAGGTAATTAAAGGCAAAGAATTTTCTTGGAACGAGCAAGCACAACGAGCCTTGGAAGAGATCAAGAAGAAACTCACTAGTACTCCCGTCCTGACCTTGCCCGATTTTGCCAAAGTTTTTGAAGTTGAATGTGATGCATCCGAGGTAGGAATTGGAGCTGTCCTATCTCAAGAGAAGAGACCCATTGCCTTCTTTAGTGAGAAGCTCAACGATGCCAAGAAGAAGTACTCCACCTACGACAAGGAGTTTTATGCTATCATTAGAGCATTGGAGCATTGGCGTCATTATCTTGTTGGAGGAGAATTCATTCTCCATTCTGATCATGAGGCTCTCAAGTACATTAAAGGACAACACAAACTCAGCCCTAGACATGCTAAATGGGTAGAGTATCTTCAGTCCTTCCATTTCACCATCCAACATAAGGCGGGGACTCTCAATAAAGGAGTCGATGCACTCTCTCGTAGGTACTTGTTACTCTCCACTTTGAGTACTAAAGTACTTGGTTTTGAGATTGTGAAAGACTTGTACTCCAAAGATGATGATTTCAAGGATATTTTTGAGAAGTGTTCTAAGCACCCCCGTGGGTTGTTTCACTTAGAAGATGGGTTCCTATTTAAAGGCTCACGCCTTTGCATTCCTCAATGCGGATTTAGAGAGCTCCTTATCCAAGAGCTACACGGAGGAGCCCTAGCCGGCCATTTCGGTGTAGAGAAGACAAGAGCAATGTTGAAGGAACACTACTATTGGCCAAAGCTGTCAAGAGATGTAGAGCATTTCATCAAAAGATGTTCTACTTGTCAAATGGCTAAGAGCCATGCGTTGCCCCAAGGCTTGTACTCCCCTCTTCCTATTCCTCAAGCCCCTTGGGAAGATATTAGTTTGGACTTCATTACGGGTTTGCCTAGAACCCAAAGGAACAAGGATTCCATTATAGTAGTTGCGGACCGATTTTCCAAGATGGCGCATTTCATCCCTTGCCACACTACTAATGATGCTACTCAAGTGGCTAACTTGTACTTCAAGAAAATTGTGAGACTACATGGCATTCCTAAGAGTATGGTATCCGATCGTGACCCTAAGTTCCTTAGTCACTTTTGGCTCACTTTGTGGCGTAAATTGGGTACTCAACTCAAGTTTAGCACAACATGTCATCCCCAAACCGATGGACAAACTGAAGTCACTAATAGAACTTTGGGTACTTTACTACGAGTCCTTGTGAAGAAGCATTTGAAGAATTGGGATGAGTTGTTGCCCCATGGCGAGTTTGCATTCAATCGAGTGCCTAGCAAGTCCACCCAACTCTCTCCTTTTCAAGTTGTCTATGGCTATAATCCCAGGAGTCCGTTGGATCTTATTCCTATTCCCACTCCTACAAAACTTAGTTGGGAAGCCGAGAAACGAGCCAAGGAAATTCAAGAACTTCATGCTCGCGTTCGTGACAACATAGCCAAGGCTAATGAGAGAGCTATGCAAAGCGCCAACAAGCACCGGAAAGAGGTACATTTTCAGCTTGGAGACTTGGTTTGGATTCACCTGCGAAAAGAACGTTTTCCTTCTAAAAGAAAATCTAAGTTGATGCCTCGCTTCGATGGGCCCTTTGAGATCCTTGAGAAGGTTGGGCCTAATACTTACAAGGTTGATCTTCCTCGAGATTATGGAGTTTCAGCTACATTCAATGTCTCCGACCTTAACCCCTATTTTACTGATGAGCCCCTTCCTAGTTTGAGGGCAAACTTTCACTCACCCGGGGGGAATGATGGAGACCATCATGAACGGCCAAAAGACCATCAAGCCCAGCCCAAGGAAGACCCAATCAAGATAATTTCTGTAGAAAAGTTTTATTCCTTCCGGAAGAATTAGTGCCCGATTCGTCCCTGCGGAAGGTAATTTCTGTGGTAACTTTTGGATAAGCTCAAGTAGACCCACAACTTGAGGGCCCATATGCTTTGGAAGCTTAAGATTTCAGCTTTAAAATAAGCCCAAGTTTGTTTAATTTGGACGTCATTTGATTGGGCAAAATATCACTCAAAGGTACATTATTCTGATCCAGTCTAGTCTGAGATAGGTGCATTGTTTGGGCCATAACTTTTAAACCGCTTATCCAAATTGAGCAAATGAGCCCATTATGGAAAATAGACTTCCAGGGCTTTCTATCAAGCCTAAGAACGCGTGATTTGGCCGAGTATTCTGGAAGATATACTCTGTTGAAGTTGAGGCAGCTGCAAGGATTAATTCTGGGAATATGAAGAGTCTTCGGTTACATGTGATTGTGTGGCTGATATTGTGCACGTTTTAGATGCTTCTAGATGGGGAGAATCAGCTGATAGAAATCTTAGAATATTTCTTGTAACCTCCCCCATCCCCTTTATGATGAGTCTTTTCATTTTACTTAGTCTTTTCATTGGCTAGTTTTAATTGTTAGGAGTTATTGAGTCTTTTGATTGTCTTTTACTGAGCTTATAAAAAGGGAGGGGCGTGTGATGCTTGTCATTCAGATTGTATGAGATTCCCAAAAGTAATACAAGTACTTTGAATGTGTTTCTCAAAAGTGCATCTAAAATTCCTAATTCTATATCTTGAATTGTGGCAAATTCAAGTGGTGTTTTAGGTTCTCTATCTTCTCCATTGGAGTGATTCCTTGGTTAAGACAAGAGAATTAGCCCCAAATCAAGTCATTGAGTGGCTCCGTGAAGGATTATCTCAAATTACAAGATCTTGTTCTATCCTTTTCTTGTGTAGTGAAGATCTTCTTCCATCTCATCCATCTTTCATTTCTCTTTTCACTTTGGTTTGTTTTGAGTTTGAGTTTGATTTGGATCACTTTCCACGCACACATACATCACATACAATCCCTAAAGTGTCAGTATTCTGTTCTATTTCGCGTTTAGATACAGCTAATAGATGTAAGGAGATGTAAAAAACTGTAAAAAGTATAAGGAGCTGCAAGGAGATGTAAGGAGCTGTAGGGAGATGTAAGAAATTGTAAGAAAGTATAAGAAGTTGTAAGGAGCAGTAAAGATAGATTTAAGGAGTTGTTGAATGCTATAGAAAATCTACATGAGATGTAAGAAGATGAGAATAATTTAAAGGAACAAACCTCCATGATACTACAATAATACTAGTGAGGCTTTAGTAGCGTTAAAGTCAGTTTTATGATGCTCTTGTGAATAGTAGATAAGCACGGTAATTTCAGAAATAACAAGAAGAGCATACGATCCCTACAGCGCAAGTATTCCGCTCTATTTCGCGTTTAGATACAGCTAATAGATGTAAAGAGATGTAAGGAGCTCTAAGAAGCTGTAAGGAGCTGTAAGATAATGTAAGGAGCTGTAAGGAGATATAAGGAGCTGTAAGGAGTGTAAGGAGCTGTTGAATGCTATAGAAAATCTATATGGAATGTAAAAAGATGTAAGGAGATGTAAAAAGATGTAATAAGATGCAAAGAGATGTAAAAAAATATAAGGATTATGTTAAAGATATAAGGAGCTGCAAGGAAATATAAGGAGATGTAAACTCTTAGCTAAATCTTAAAAAAATGCAAAATAGAATAGGGCCTTACACTATAAAACTCAACAAGAGCCAAATGCAAAAGTTTTCAGTGATTGGGTGAAAATCTCGAGTCAAAAATGGCATACATGGTGCCGTTTCCATCTTTTAAAAATTATTATTCTAAGTTGGTAGTTGGTACTACTCTCAACTCTCAAGCGCTGTAATTAAAAAACAAAAACAAAAACTCAAGTGTAGGATTTAAACACATTTTTAAATGTGAACATTTTTTAAAATTTTATTATTTGGGGGTATGAAAAGGGATATAAATCCAATAATACTAGGATTTAAATACAAGTTTCTTTTTATAGAACTCGAAAGACCTTATTTACTAATTAACATAACAGATAACGAATAGCCAGATTTAAACCATATACTAATCATTTGGCGTTTATTTGTGGGAATCATTCACCTTACAAACCATTCGACACTTTAAATTTTAGAAAAAAGAAAAAGAAAAAGAAAAAGAAAAAGAAAATTTTGGGCTTGTAGAAGAACTGACAAACCTGTTAATTTTGGGGTTGACGGGCCCACGGAATGAAATTATTTGGTGGGAGTGGGCTGGGCCATTTGTTGCCATTACACGTCTTGTGATCTTGTTGTACTAATTACTTGAATATGGTGCTTATGAGCCCATGATCTAGATTACCTCGTCCACCTTCCCTTTCCCCCGTCCCGGCATCGTGGTTCTCCGACGCGGACAACCACATGTTTAGTAGGACCCCGCACTTGTTGGAGCAATTAGGTCGTGACACTTTAGTAACCGCATTCACGATTCATTTCTTTACTGATTGTCGGTTGGTGAGAATCTGAGATCAGCTGAGCTCTGGCAACTTCCAAGTCAAGTTAATTGTCGCATTCCATGGCTGAATTAATGATCATACAACCAATAAACAAACCATCCACTTGCTAATTAATTATGCATGTCAAGAGTGGTAATTAGCATAATTAATAAAACCCTAAACTGATTAAATAGGAGCATTATTCCAACTTCGTCATTTAAAGATAAAACATGAGACTTGCCCGTATCGGAAAGACTATCATCATTTTCTGGCCTGCGCACTTCATCAATATCAACAGATTGATGTCGTGGAAGCAACCACCTCGTTAGCTGACAAGGTTGTCAAATAATCGGAGGTTTTTTTTTTTTTCCCCATTTTTTCAGTATTAATAGAGATTATAGTTTTCATTTATGAAATAATAATTTATGTTGTCTTAATTCACATATAACCGGCTGATAAAAAAAAAAAAATCTATATAACAAGGGAAGATTAAAAAATTATTTTTTAGAAAAATAATTTTCTCTCGCCCAAATACTACCTTAGATGTTAATTGAAATCAAATCCCAAATTAAAAGTTCATGTTAAAAGGGAGTTTCTAGAATTCATGTAAGTTAATTTGAGTTTGCTATATTTTATGTATAGTTATAAAAAAGATAGCTCTGCCGTTATACCTTACAGTTATAAATATCTTCTGAGTTAGTCTGCAACTTGTTTAGATAAACACCTTCTTGTTTATTAATCAATTGTCAACGTTCAATTATAATTTTTTTAAAAAAACATTCAATTATAATCACAGTTATGCCAGTATCTTTATCGGGTGCCAAACGATGCATTGATTTTGCTTGATTTTATTTCGTTTTTAATTACATACTAGTTCATCCAAACCACATTGAAATTAACGTTTCTGAGTTTCTGATGGATAGCAATATGTGGGGACGGGTCCCTGATAAAAGGTGAATTATTACATATTTCTGGGAGTATGTATTCTCATTACTACACATATATACATTTTTCAAAGTATATTTATCATATGAGCGGTTATTAATATATATTTTGCTTACGTCGCTTCGGAGAATACATACTCTTGAGTGTATGATATAGGCTTTGCTGATCGAAGACAATGGTTGATTTTGCACTTTTGTAGTATATGACACATCTTTTTGTGTTTTCATGTAAAGTACTAATTTTCAAACTTAGGTATAATTGTTAGGTATTGCCAATGATAATGAAAGTAAATTTAAAATTTCTAGCATACTGAAGTACATTATAACTAACTTAGCCAGCATTTTCTACAACAGCTTTAATATCTTCATTTTCGCTAATAATTTAAAGATTATGGTAGTCAAAAAAGGTCACCTAATTCGTTCATGTTAGAGAATAGGGACCGACCATAGTGCAGAAGTGGTATGATATGACTGTTGTTTGCTACTCACAATTTGCACCTGAATTGGTGTCACGGTTGAAAGTAATCTTGTAGCTACTAAAGCCACCAAAAAATGTCACCATTCCCAATTGATGATTCGAATGAGAGACCAAGAGATGATGTGTTGTAGAAGCCCCTAATTAGATCCATTTTTAAGCAGTATTAAGCTTCTTAACTGATAAAAGAAATTAATGGGAATCATTAATGCTCCCGTAACTGCCTAGTTAACGTGAGTTATTATTGTGCTCATTACATTTGATCAACAGTTCATAAAAAAATTAATGGGCATAAATATGCACTAATATTTATTACTAATTGATAGCAACATAATTAGAAAAAAATCTAATAAAGGTGCTGGCGGCCTTTGTAATGGTCATATTAATTATTTTTTTTTAACTACGGTTTGAAATAATTTGGTATGAATATAAGCTTGGGATTCATAAGTTACAACTTACAAGAAATTGTTACATATCAAAAATTAACCTTAGATCGTTTTGCCTATATGCATGTGCATGTGTCTGTGTGTATATTAAGAGGCGAAAAATGAAACATAGATCTATTAGGGTTTTGTTACATATTAAGGAAAGATCTGATCACAACAACAGCTAGCTCTCAGCCATTTTGGAAGGCATCGGACTTATTGCTTAATTTACTTCCTCATCAATCATCTTTCAAAGCCTATATCATACTCATAGGTGTATGTACTTCTATAGGCCACATTAGCGCCATATATTAAAAATTATCTATATGACAAATACGTGTTGAAAAAATATACATATGTGGCAAGTGGAATTACACACTTCTAGGTGTATGATATACATTACCATCATCTTTTATTTAATTTTCTCTTTTGTTACATATATCAAGGAAAAATGATAAATACAGAATGTCAATGCGTGCAATATATATCTTTCATTTAATTTTTTTCTTTTTTGTCAAAGAATATTCCCTTTTAATAATTGATTGATCAAAGGACGCTTGGCTGAGGGGGAAAATTAAAAGATGCTTGAAATTGTTGTAAATAACTTGTAAATGCTTTGAAATCAAATTATTGAATGTTCCACCTTAACTAACTACAAAATATCAAGTTGATGATTTTTAGAACTGCAAACAACATAGTGGTCCAAACGTATAATAAATATAAAAATGTATACCTTCCATGTTTATATATGCTACCTATTTAACCATTTTTCTTTGCAGATAATATGTATAAAAAAATGCTTTAATGTGATTTGATTCACCTTTCATCACTTCCCACACAAATAAAATGAAGGAAAATTAGTTAGGGCTTCCTTATAACTCTTCGTGCCACCAAAGTAACAAATTAATTAGGGCCATACATGCCAACATTGACCCGATTAGTTTATTAGATCAGCAATTAATTGATGATCACCAATCTTACTTAGTTTATTTATTAATTTATTTATATTAGCTTTATTTATTGACGTGGTTCTAGGCTATAAAAGGCAGAAACCTCTTGCGGTTCTTCTGTCACCCGGCCTCATCATATCATAGCATTAATTAGCACATAATAATAGTTAATTCGTGCATGATTAATGGAGGAAGCTAAGTCTTAATTTGCCGCAAAAAAGACTGGTAGATGAAGCTTGAGAGATGGCCTCCAAAGATCTATTCCTCTTTACTCTCTTCCTCGCATTGAATCGGTTTTAATCAAATTAATTTCTGTTTCTTTTCATGGAAGCGAAGAATTCTTGTAAATGTATTAGATGTTTTGATTCAATGCAAGAAAGAGAGCATGGAGGTTTCAGAGAGTTCTTGGAAGCCATTTCTCAAGCCTTAACTACTAGTTTTCTTCTGCTCTTTCCCCGGCCTCTATCAGAAACGCACAAGAGGCATATATATATTGACGAAAAATTGGTATGATGTCTTTTAATTTATTCGTAGTAGTAGTAGTTATTATTATTATTATTATTATTATTATTATTATTATTATTATTATTTTGGTCATTTGATGTTCATGTTTATTATCAGCTTTCACCACCACATGCATGCAGGCTTTTAAGTCACTGTTACAAGTGGATCAGATTCAACTGATGAACTAGTTCGAAACCACGTTATGTATCGATTGTTATGTCTATGTTAAGGAATGGATGAGTTGAATTCAATCTCATGAAAAAAACTTATGGTTATTAAGTACTGTCACTCACCATGTAATAGTATTCATTCATTTAGGTTTTGTTTTACATACGTACCACATTGTGAGTTAACTCTAGATTTCATAATGACAGGTAACAATTTTGACTACCACTATATATGTAATTGAGCATGTCAAAGCAAGCATATATACCTATATTTGCTTTTTTTGAATTTTGAGAGCACACTTTAATCAATAAAATAAAGTTGTTAATGTATTTTGTAATTAGAGGCGTTCAATTGTTGAATGTAATGATCATAACTTCTTCAATCGTTTGAAATATAAATTTTTTTTAAAAAATCACAGAGTACAAAAAGGGTAGAGAATATACAAATTAATTAAATGACAACCCTAGAGGCAAAGATGAGGAATGGTTGATAACTTGATAATTATCCAAATGAGATGGGAACGTACATGGCACAAGAGGGCGGAATTTTGTAGTAATATATGTCATATCATATACTCGAATTATGCACTCCTACTTGTCATATATATATATATATATATATATATATATATATATATATATATATATATATATATATATTCGATGTGTATTTGTTATATAAATAATTTTTAATATGTAGCGTTGACATGACTTATGAAGTATATACTCCTATGAGTATAATATGATAACATGTATGAGCAATCTTTAGTAAGGCCCACCCCTCCCCCAAATCCCATCCCAAAAAAATAAAAATAAAAAAAATCTGTATCCAACGGATGCTTTCAATTTTCATTTTTTAAATATTAGCTTTGGAAACTTCATCAAGTTTTTAGAAGGGGATTATCGTTCCTCAACAAAGATTGAGATATTACTCTATCTTATCCCATATGATGAAGTTAATTTAAACATTTAAAATTTTTTATTTAGTGGTTAAAATTAGCAATTAAATGCATTAATAATTAAGTAGGGTCACGAATTATTTATTTATTTGTTTAGTAATTATCGGTTGGTAAGAAGTTAACTTGGAAGTCAACTCAATTGTCCTGATCTCATTTCGATGGATAATTATTAATCATAAACCAATAAACAAACCATTAGCTTGCCAATTATAGACGGCAGAGAGTGGCCCAAGTGGAAGGCATAATTAAGATCAATTACTCAAATTAACATTATTAACAATTAATTATAAAACCCTAGCCAACTTCGATAACATCTTCTCGAAACTCATGAGATATTTTTGAATCTTGTCATTTAAAATCCAAACATAAGAATTACTCTTATTGGAAGGAATCGAATCAATTTCTGCCTTTCCTCTTTCCAATACCATTTTAGCAACTTACTATCGTGCAAGCAACTAGCTGATAATCTGACATGATCATGCAATAATGGGAACTCTTTAATTTTCTCTTTTTTTGGCGTTTATATACAAAAATTCTCAAGAAATTGTTACATATGTTGGTCTTAATTTTGATTTTCTCATTGAAAAATACCTGCAAGTATACATGAAATAATAAGCTTAACCCATTTGTAATTTAAAATTTTATATTCTAGAGGTTATATTACTATTTCTGTCCTTTATTATTTTTGAGATGATGGATGAGTTTTTTTTCTTTTAAATGCATGTTAATATCAACTAGAACAATTGTTTTAGATGGATCGGATAAGATACGTCCCCTAACTTATCTTAGTTGATAGTATCAATTCTAAGGTAATTAAGAGTCAAGGCTAAAGGGGAGGTAGTTAAATACTTTCACATTCTAAAAATATTATGAGAATTAACTGAATCCCTAGCTAGCCTCAAGATTGGCTATCATAGCAATGTGATTGATTAAATAGTGTGCATTGCTGAAATGTTGTAGCATCAATTATTTTAGTTTGCTATTTTCATGCAGTAAAAAACGGCATCTCATTATATCTTAAATTCGCAATGAATAATAGGTTTCAAGATAACCACTTATATATTGTTGGTAGTTTGCTATTTTTATGCAGTAAATTGAACCTCAGCAGTAAATGTTGTAATGAAATAATAGATTCTATGATACCCATACATGCATTCCTGGTTGTATTGACGATCGCTGCATCTGATCGAGGGCAAAGGATAGGAAACTCCTAAACTATTTGTTCGAGCAAAAATATTATGCGTCACCTTTAAGATTTAGAGCTCACATCTTGTTATTTCTGTTTTTCAAATTTTGATACATCATTATTCTAAAGTTCGATTACCCAATTAAAAAACTTATGTCCAAATTAGACCTACGTATCAATCAGTCTTCGAGTAGCCAGAAATATTTTTATATTGAGTCATCGATCTACAAATTCCCTTCCATATTGAGCTAGAATACTCATAGTTAAAGCGAAGCTTTAATTTCTCTTATCTTGACTATAATATGTAGTGATTAGAAAAAACAAGTCCTCATCTTAATTAGCAAGCCTGTCTCGATCGTATGAGTCACCTCTTGTATATCAGCATTTTACCTAAAACTGTGTTGTTTGGACAGTGCAAATTATAATGTAGTCATGCATATGTTATAAATCTAGGATTGTACTGCCCCTCTCACCCCAACCCCCCTTCCCTACTTTGTTGAATTGCCTGGTTGGTCTCTCTTCTGTTCCTTTTCAAATCGTTAATGGAGGATATTCAAACTTCAAATGTAACAACTAATTGGAATTTCAAGTTCAACCACAAAACTAAAACTTTTAACAGTGAGAATTAATCTACACAAAAAGTGTCGCCTTGAGATTTTATGCTGTTCGTGCCGACAACTAATGAGGGCCATGCCTAAATTGACCATAATTCATTGATGACCACGAAACTTAGGTTATTATTAATTTATTCATGTTAGTTTATTATTTAAGAATGATTTTAGGCTATAAAAAGCACAAACCTCTTGCACTTCTTTCTCCCTCATCATCTCGTAACATTAATTAGCACATAACAATAGTCAATTAATATGTATGATTAGTGGAGGAAGTCTTAATTTGCTGCAAAAGAGACTGTTGGATGAAGCTTGAGAGATGGCCTCCAAAGATCTATTCCTCTTTACTCTCATTCTTGCATTGAATCAGTTTTCACAAATTGTTTTCTCTGTGGAGAATTACTTATAAATGTATTAGATGGTGTGATTCAATGCAAGAAAGAGAGCATGGAGGTTTTACAGAGTTCTTGGAAGCCATTTCTCAGGCCTCAGCTACTAGTTTTCTCCTGCTATATTTTCCCTGGAGACATTCATGAAGAATTGATATGATTTCTTTTATATATCTTTGATTGTTATTAATTATCTCCTTTGCCTTTGGGCTAATTTCTATTGCATTGTCTTAGTTCTTACAGACCAGGTACGTACATAAAGGTTTGTGCAATATAAATGGAAAAGTTTGGAACTGAATCGAACATCTGATATACTTAGTGTCTCAATCAATCATTATAACCAATATATTAAAGATAAAAAAATTATCTAGTCATAGCCGATATATATACATATTTTTTTCAAAATACATATATTACAGATTAGATGGCTTGAAACTAAATCTATATGATCAAACTAATTAACATTCTGATGTTTTAATTGGTCATTTATTGTTCATGTTATTGTGCAATCTCTACATGCATGCATGTAGGCAATTAAATGACTAGTTGTAGTGGATCAGTTCAGCTAAGGAACTAGTTCGAAGGCGCTTCTTACGTGGGTCTTTGAATGTTTCAAAATTTGATAAATTCAGATCTACCTCCCAAAAATATTTATTTATGCGTGGTTATTAATTATCCAACCAAATGTTTCCATTTGTTTTGTTGTCCATTCATTCTTGTGAGATTCTTTATTTTTTTATTTTTTAATATCACTTAGTGAGATGAAATAAAACTAGTCAAATTAAGTTAACCCTATCGGTTTCATCATGACAAATAAAGAATAGAAGGGAGCTAGTGCAACCAAATCAGATAACTTTAATTACCTCTATATATAGTTAGATTACGTTAAAACATGCTTATCTAGATTAGCTTTTTAACAAGATTATCTTTACCTTATAAATTTTGAGTCAGTGGACGTTTTGTACCAGCTCTTCAGTAAAAAAATGTCTCATTATCAAAACGAGAAAAAGATTTAAGGAAGTTAATTGCCAATTAATTATCTCTCATGAACAAGTATTAGAGGATAAATTTGTTAATTTTCTTCTATAAATAAGAGTACCCAATTGTTGAATGACGGCTTTTTGTTTGAAATAAATTAAAAGAAAAATCAAAGAGGTAGATAATATATACATAGAAATGGTGGTCCTAAAAGTAAAAATTTACAAATGAAATTTCCAATTTGGTAAGACTTGTCAACACATTGTCAAAATACAGTCAACAATATGAATGTGAATTTTACAACAGTACTAGACATTGTACTATATAGAAGTTAAATACACTTAATCAGGAAAGTATTCACTTTTTAATTACTACAGATTATTTGTGTTAATTAAGCCAAATGAAAGGGCGTGATCCGAAAGACTAATGGTTAAATAGCCAAAGAATGCTGTTAAATGTCTGTGTCCCCCTCTTTCTTTTGTTCATGATATGCAAGAGGTTATGTCAAATCTCATGTAGCAGCTGCCATTGCTTCATGGCCATGGTTGAACACCTTATTCAAAATCATGGCTAATCGAATCCCGCCTTGTGCAATACGCTTCATCACGAATGGCAGCCTCGAGTTGAAGTACTCATCTGTCAACAATATGAACATCATAACCGTATATATGTCATTCTCACTCGCCACTCTTTTGGATACAAAGGGAGATACAAAAGGCCAATATAGGTAAGATTCGCACACAGATATCTTCTACGTACTAGTTGAGCCAAGGTAAACTTTTAGTTTCAATGCCATTTTCCTAAATCTGATACGAATTCCTTTTGGTTCATAACGATTGGATAATTGAATACGAGTCAACTTTGCTAGAGTTAGCATTTTGGCTAGGAAATGAACATGACTGAAGTTGGATTTACCTGCAAGCGTCACTCCGGGCTCAACACCTTTGTAACCCCATTTGCAGGCTATGTTAATGCTCTCTGTTGCATACCTGCAGTGAACAAAATACATAATTAGCATATATCATCGCTAGGATCTGTGCTAATATGATCTTAACTGCCAAGTTTTTCAGAAATCAGAGCGAGAAACACAGGTACTTTGTTACACAAGCATGAAGACTGTTACAGTCTGTCCATGATTCGACATCATCTGACCATATCCCCTGCAATGAAATCAAATAGATAAACTCATATAATAGCAACAGGATTAGAACTGTCAACTACCATTAAAAGAACTAACAGAAGGCTTACATCAGTGAAATTTCCTTCAATGTCCTGTTGCATGAGATCCATGTCTTTGTCGTAGTAGTCCTTCATCGCAGTTAGGATGATCTCTCTATCCCACACCTATCATGTAGGATATATAGTACAGAGAGAATAGATTCAATGGAAGTTCAACAGGAAAATTAATTAGGAGAAGATTAAAGATGGGTCAGTGTCATTGACATGAAGTACTGCATACATGATGAAGATTAGATTTATGCCTAAACCAACGTAACTCGATAGTGTTCCCTCCTTCATCGCTGGTAAATGCGCAATGCATTGGCTGCAGTAACCAATTGATGATTAATACATGTAGAGTCCATGCTAATTAGGCTCCGCCAAGCAAGAAATTTTACTACTGTAGTTTCTTATCATTGCAGACCTGATGGATATCTCCCATGAAGTGTGACAAAAATAGCAGAGCCTCTGTTAAATTATCTGCATTTTTCAAGGAAAGCAAATGTACAGATGAGAAAAAGGGCGTATTTTCTCCTTTCTTTTGAGGAACATTTTTGAGAAACTAGCAATAAACGCAAACAAGGATAATTGAAACTTCACAACCTGCTCACAGTAGAATGAAATTCATACAAACAGTAAAATTAAGAAATCTTACAGCGGCGATCAGAAGTGCCTTCGCGGTAATGTTGAAGCTGAGAAGTGAAGTTCTGGATGGCACCAGCAATACACATGTCCTTGGCACCAGTATGATGATCAATGCAATCGCCTAAATCCAACCCCGTTAATTACTTGGTCAATCCTAAAGTTATGATTAAGAAGCACAATTTAGGCTTAATCGGAGAAGTATTAGATGACTCACGATTGTAATCGAAAGTGCAGGCATTGTCAGGGGTGTCAATGAAGTGAAGAGGGCTAGTCCAGCGGTATTTGTACCAATGCCTGACTTGGTCTGGCCATACACACAATGCTGATAAATCTCCATCCAAGTTCTCCGGTAACAAATTCTTCACTGCATGAGCCGCCTCTGGTTCTAACAGATTCTGTTTTTAAATCACACGTGCACACAAACACATGTATATTTGCATCAAATTCTTGTTGGGTTACTTTAATTAGAACTGAATTTGAGGGAATTTTGCATGGAAACTTAACAAAGTAGTATGAAATTTTCTAGTTCATAACAAATGTTCCGTCTCATATGCATATTTACACTATGATGGAAGAATATATGGAACAAATCTGACTGTCGTATTTCAACCAAGGCTGACCCAATGATCTTGTTGGCTTGGTTTGGCAAAGCCCAGGTTTGGGTGCGCAACTGATTGACCAACCCACTTGCGTTTGGCCTAGCCCTTGTTAGGTTGATTTGACTTGAACCATATACTCAGGCTAATCTTGCTCAGCATTAGATGGGATTTGCCTACGATTCGGATAAGTTTGGATTAGGTAGGCCAAGCCCAATAAAAATTTTTAATCACTTCTCAATTAAACAAAATAAGGAGTATTCTTGAATTGCTCACGCTAGATCGGTTTGACTTTGTTCAGGCCAATGAGCAAGCAAGATTTAGACAAAAATTACACCATCTTTGCTCAACTGATCATCTTGAAGTATTAACTTTTGTGAGCTAAACCATGTTAAGTGGACTTAGCCAAGCCTTAGGACGAGCGTTACACGGTGAACCACACACGTTCGACTGCAAGCATAGATAACATCTTGGTCTGAATCAATATAGGTTCAAAGACAATTAGAGATGAAATTCAACCTATGTTTCGATCAGGTCAAAAGAAGTTACGATTGCCAGATATACAAAGTCTTTAAGGTAAGCCAACAAACTTGTGACTTAAGTAGAGGAGAAACTAGGCTAGGGATGAGGAAGAAGATTGAGGCATATAATTGGCCATTTTGCAGTTAAATTTTTGATCAATTCTTTGCGTACACTTCACTCAATGGCTAGTAGTGGCTTAGAAGACGACATAAGAGTTGTTAATTTCGACCAATTGTGCAAGCAAACGTATGAGGGTTGTGAGAATAACTAATTTATGGAGCATAACCTGATGTGTTGTGTCTACACAAGAGATGTTGACTACTTCCTAAGTTTTTGCTTCTACGCCAACAAGATATGTTTGGTATGGGGCCTATCCAATTCATGTCATCTCGATATGCTTTGTTTCAATATATTCTATGATTACAGAGGACTTTAAATTTTAATTATATTATAAAAATAAATGTATGTTTCTGGAAGAAAATTTTTAAGTATAATATTACTTTCTATTTGTAAGCATATGAATTAGATCCATTAGTAGCATTTTTATTTCGAATTCTATTATATTTGTCCTAAAAATTCTCTCAAAAACATATCTTTTATCATTTTGACTAACTTGATGTGAAGTTCCGCACATATTAATCTTTCGATTCTCCATGTACAAATTAACAAGATAGACAATATTAACAGATGCATGGTCAAACATGTCTTATAGTATGCATCAGATCGACTATATTTGTCATAAATAAGTATTTGCAACAGTATTGTACATATCTTAAGAAAAGGTGGGCCTTAATATGTTACTAACAGATATGGATCTTCATTGATGAGGGGCATCTGATAGGATATGTGTTAACTTGCACAATTATGATATACTTGGATCAAATTCTCATATGAACTCCACTCTCACACGTTGAATTGGTTTGAAGTAGGTAACTATGAAGATGACGAAGGCCAGGAGTAGAATAATTAGGGAGAGTACCTGGGCAATTCTACAGGTGATGATATGACCTTCTTTGCTCCATGCTTGAGCCCCAGCGACGAAGAAGCAGATCAAACAACAGAAAACAAAACGAAATGAAGGTGACATTGTTGCTGAATCTCCAACCTTATCAATCATGAAAACCTAATGACTTGGTATTGAGCAGCAAACTAAATATATATACTTGTAATGCACAACACCAATGAGCTATAAGGTAGACTTTTACGTTAAGTGCAATGCAAGTTTCACATGTCAATTGAGTTTTTTAAAGTAACCTACTATCTCAAGTTGACATTATTTATGTATTTCTTTAGGGCATATTCTGTTTGACACAAGAGCATCTTTGTCCTACCCTTGTAATAAGATGGATGCATGATGCATGATATAAGAAGTATAGGGAAATTGCCATCAATTGTATTTAAAGCAAGTTTTCAGTACGGATGTTAGTTAACTAATCAGTAAAGTTTGTTAGAGCTGTTACTAAGAGAGTTAAGTTTGAATTTTAAATATATCGATATTTTTATCTCTCGTTCTATAAATGAGGCGGTCTTAATTAGGTTTGAACAATCATTGAGAAAAATTTATTAATGGGATGATAAAGAAATGTACCCTGTTCTAACACGGTCAAATTAGTGTACATTTTACAGTGGACAAATTAAAACATGCGTGAACATGATGATGTAAGGTATAATAATTCACACTCATGGCATCACAGTAGTTGAATTTTGATATCCCATCCTAATTTATCAACATGTACCATGTGCTAAGTTTTCTCTTAGCTCCAATAATTAGCTCCCAAGTCAAATTAATCACGTTTAGGAAGCTTCACAGAATTTTCATGCATTCTCATACATGAGATCGATCCACTAGTTAAATATGTGCAAATTTGGATGACATCATCCTTTAATAATAAGTTAATCATTTCAAGACAATATGTGTATTATATTTCCGAAAGCATGCACTCTCAATAGCTACATCAACAAATATATATTAAAAAAATTAACATATGACAAATACGCGAGTGAAAAATATATACATATGGACAAGAAGAGCATATGCTTCTAAGAACACATAAGAAATCTTCAATTCAAGATGACTGATATGGCCTCTAATACGGGAAATATGCAGTATACAGCATTGACCCAACTAAAGGTCGACTACTTTATTGTTATATTCAAAACTTCAACCGATTGATGGTGAAAATTAGGTAAATGGGATACTTTATAACAACCACATAAAAAAAATACAGAGAAAATAAAGAAACAAAGGCAAATCTTTCGGCAAATCAAATCACATGCTAAACTTTTCATGGTCTAACAAATATTGATGTTTCTCTGTCAATACAGTTAACTTACTAGCCATGTCTTTGGCAAATCGAATCACATGCTTAATTTGAGGGATGAACATATATCAATGCTCCTTTTCAAGAAATATATTTTACCAGGTCATTGAGATTAACCTTTATCTTAAAAATAAGGTTGTTTATATTTATTTATTTTTCCAAATTTACAGATCTTAATTTAAATAAAATCTAATTGAGATTGAGATGGTGACGTTATATTTTACCCTATTTTCAAAAAATGATTTTACGCCTTTTAAAGCCACTAGAGCCTCGTATTTTTTGTAGATGGTCTGTAAGTTTCTTAAATTTGACGTAATCATTACCCTCATCTTGGATTCTTAATCCCTCGCTTTTTAATTCAGTATCAGCATGACTGATCCTATCTAAACCATTTATCAAAAAAATAATACTGCAATAGTTTATTATGAAGACAAATGACGTTTATTGTAGAATAAAGAGTTATTATACTTGGGAAAATATACAACTATGTATAATCACATATAATCTTGCAGATGATATTATTTTAGACATTAGGTGATCTCAGTCTAATGTTTGGTAGAACCACTCCTGCAATTTAGAGATAAGATCGCCAAACACACATTTAGTAAACCATTATTGATGTCCATGCATCCTGCATAAGAATAAAGAAAAATGGTTCAACTACGTACCTTACAGGTTTTACTAAACCATTATTGACACAATATGTAAGATTAAAGTAAGATCTTCCCCATTTTCCACAGCATTACAACATCCTCGGATCTTATTAATGCTTCGACGACATACTTCCTAATATATGCAGGGGAATAACATCATGTTTGGTCCCAATCTACAAATCATGCAGATGCTATTCCTTTCTCTCCTTCCCATGAATCCGAGATCAACCCACAGGAATCAAAAATACGGTTCAGGGTAGCAGCCAAGCGAACTCCACTTTGAGCCAGCCTTTGCTCAACAATAGGTAGCCGAGACAGGAAGTAGTCATCTATATATGTCACAAACAAACAAGAGGCAAATCGGATTTAGGCAAGGGAATTGAAATTGATCAAGCGACATGATGCTACTTTAGGACACAGCCCTCTGGTTGCTAGATGTCATCTTTATAGATCAACCAGAAATCAGGTTAAAGTTCGGATGTTAGTCTGAATCTGTGCTGTAGATCTTATGAGCATTGGTAGAACGGCAGTCAATATTGGATCCAGTATTGCATGCCACAACAAGATTTAAGTTCCAAGGAATAATGGTTCTTGGGTTTACGTATTTTTCTGAGAATTACCTCCCAAGGTGCTCCCTGGCGTGGCATTTTTGTATGCGTATTTACAAGCCAGGCTGATGCTCTCCGATGCATACCTGCAAAATTAAACCATATTCTTTGCCGTTAATCAGCATGTCCATTTTGAGCGCAAGAAATGACTGCTAAATATTCCATTTGTACCACAGGTTTTTGTCAATTTCATCATATTGCAAAAACATAAGATGAAAGGACACATTCCAAAAGCAAAATGCAGATTAACTTGACTAAGCATCTATAAAGCGGCTCCAATTCCACGTTGCCTAACAAAGGACCATATTATGATCGCTTTCCCTTGTATCTTTTATATTGCATAAAAGGCATGCTGCTTCTACATCCCCTTCATTTCAACCCAAGCACCCAATTCCATATAGAATAATACCTGACACTCAGACACAGTCATGCACAATTGACAGTTCATTTTGGACTAGCCAGGAAAATTCAAAATTTTCAAATAACAGGAAGTTTGACACCTTGACATGCATCTTTGTCAGACTTTGCACCCAGATATGATTAGGATTTTCTACTGATGGACTTGAAGATCATCTACAAGAGCTTTACAGTGAGATTCATGATTCCATCTGATTAATTTCTGGAATGCATGCTAATTTATTCGAAAACAACAGTGCCTAAGGCCAGCTCGTCCCAGGGGACCTTTTTTCCCCGGTTTTTTTTTTTTGGGGGGGGGGGGGATTCTGGAGCAAGTAGACTTACGGATTAGGACAAACTGTGTGGTTTGATTCACATGTTTCCCATGAAGCAAGAGAATTAGACCAATTTTCCTGAACACAGTAGAAACATGAAAGACTGAGCAACACAGCCATATGCAGCAACAGCACCAATAACAGCCAGAGTGGGCTTGCTGCCATCTGGCAACATCAAAATGTACACAATCTTACTTCAAACAAGCACTACAGAGAGTCCATTTTTGACACAGACCAAACATTAAAAGGTATGGAAGTGTTGGTAGTAAGGAAAGAGGATAGAATCCTAAGGCATTCTTTCGTGCTTATGCATTTTGCCCAAGAGCATTTGGCACCCATGCCAGAATGTTGTTAGATTACAACTACTCCATTTGAACAATCATACCCCAACCTTGCCCAAAAGTTAGTGGCAGAGAGTTGACTGGCAGATTTTTAGTTTTATGATCATATAAAGAAGGCTTTGCAGAAAAACAAGCTTACCGTAATATTTTTTTGAAGAGTTTCAATCATGTTGCTCAGATCTGAATCATAGAATCTATCCAAGGCAGTGTCAATGATTGCTGTATCCCATACCTGCAAGCAACCAGATACAGTTTGGAGATGCTCCCTCAAATTCAGAAAGAAGGTATTGCAGATTAAGTACACAAAATTAATGAAATCAAGACAAGAAATCAAAATTTTACGTAATCAACTTTATTTGCAGAAGTATCTCTTTGGCACTATACTATAGTCTCATAGGTTCATATAGTTAAACACGGTTTGAAGAAGTTCATTGACATTCATCCATCTCTTGTTTAGTTGTGGAGATGTTTGTCTTTGGAGATCTCCTTATGCCATAAAGTCGTTCCTTGCTATTCATCCATGAATGAAAAAGATAAGAAAGCATATGGGAACCAACCAGATGCACAGAAACTTGAAAATTTCTAGAGGAAGCAAGAGTGATATACATGGTGCAAGTTAGCCTTCCTGTGGTACCAATGAAGCTGTATCTTGTTTCCACCCAGATCTCCTCTGAAACCGCAATGCAGAGGCTGTAGACAGAGGGAGCCAAATTAGTTGCATGCTTCAGAGACAAAGTGGTCGACAATTATTTAGCTCCAAGAAAAAGGAAAGAAATAACTCAACAACCATCTACCATATAAGCAGAATTTGTTCCAGAAGAAAATTAGATCCATACAGCATCAACCCTTTAGTTGAATAGGAGATCTTCAGAGAAGGCAAGCTCAGGGTTGGAAAGGTCTCTGCTACTGTAGACATGAAAGCCACCAAAAAGAAGCACTAACCTGATGAACATCACCAACAAAGTGTGCCAGGAACATGAGAGCCTCGGTCAAGTTATCTGCAAGAAGTAGGTCATCAGTTTCCATAACCTACTTAAAGAGAGAGTGAAGAAAGAAGACATAATGGTACTTCGTACATCTCATTTCAGACGAAGGGCTACGACAAGCTGATTTTAGCTGCAATGTGTAGTTGTAAATTGCTCCCGTCACACATCTGTTCATATGTCCAGCAGAGTCATGGCAGTCCCCTACGGAATGTTATTTGAAAGTTCCAAAATTTAGAAACAGGAATCGACTCAGGACAAGCCAAGTTGAGCAGGAAACAAACATTATAAAGCAAATTCATGATGAAAGTCAATGCAGCTTTATTTAGGATGCATATCTTATCAGGTTTGTATTATAGACATGCCAAAAATTATGATTTGAATTGAGTATGAGGGGAGTGTGCCAGCTGACAGCTGGGAAATCCACAATTCACTTACTGCAGTAATCGTAGTTGCACTTAAAATCTAGGGTATCAACAAAATGCAAATCGCGGCTCCAGTGATAATGGGAACGAACTTGAAATAGATCAGCCCACGAGCAGACAGCAGCTAGTTCCCCTTCCGCAGACTCTGGTAGCAGTTCTTTCACAACAGTCCAGGCATCTTTAGAAAGATATCCCTGAAGTATGTCAGGTTAATGTGTCACAAAATATACATTAATAATGGACACAGATCTCTCCTTCCGGAGAGGTGTAAAGCCAGGAGAAAAAAAGGAAAAAAGAGCAACGAGGGAAGTGTAAACCCAGGGAACTTTTTCAATTCAAATGTGACAGCAATTATAACAGTCAGGCATACATAAAGAAACCCATCTCCTCACGCTGTACTTGTCACCAAGGCATGTCAGTGGATTTGCCAAAACTGTCCTTACTCTAGTGACCGGAATTATGCAGCCGAGAGATGACCCGACATAGACTGAAAACAAGGCAACCCGCCTCCCAAGCAAACCTGACTTGACCAAACCAAGACAGACCAACTAAAAATTTGCCTTATCAGCAGTGTTCATTGTATAATGCATATCACTGGAAAGTCATTGAACAAACTAAAAATATAAGCAAACATGACTGAAACATGAAATGGCCCGATTCTGGCCCAACTCAATATTCAATCACAAACTCACAGTCAACCCAAGTTGAGCAACCCCGAAACAAGTCATCCTGCTAGCACGGCTGGTGGAGTCAAACAAGTATGGTTCAATCCTAAATACGATCATGCAAATGTAAAAAAGCTTGGTTGACTAATTAGCTAACTCGATTGACACACAACAAACCAAAGCAATCAAGACTTTAACCAGGTTGTACACATGTTCTTCTCCATTACAAAGCAATTGCTGGTTAGAAAGCATTAATATTGATTGCACTTTCTGACAAGCTTATTGAACAAACTGACTTCAAAAACACAAATCACCCAAACCCAAAATGACCTGAAACCAATCCAGGCCAAAAACATATACGTTGTTCTCCATCAGCTGAAATAATTTATGGTTAGAACGATTCACGATTCTTCCGCCCCTCATTACCCTAATTTGAAGCAAACCCAATTCAAGCCCACACAAAGCACACCTTTTTTTAAAGTGCAGTAATGAATCAAATTCACCAATTCAATCAAATTTCCAGGCTTGAAAAACATGAAAGAATTACTCTCACCTCAGCTATTTTACATATCACATAATGCCCATGTTGTCCCCAACCAACAATTCCAGGACTCAATTGAAGAAGAACAACTGCAACACCAAGAAACCATGGTAGCTTGGACAAGTCCATGTCTACACTCACCTACAAAGAAAAAGAAAATTAACACTCCAAAGACAATGATTATCAAACACACATAAAAGGGTCACCTAAAACTTACAGATGATTAAAAAAAGAACACCCAGAATTTGACTTGATAAAGGTTTTATCTTTCTGGGTTTGGACTGAATTTGTTGTAGAACTGGGTTGAGCATTAAAATTAGAATACAAAATTTGATTTTGATGTCGACGTCGACCAATCATAGATAAACAACCGATTTTTGAGAAGGATTGCGTTATGGTGGGAAAGTTTGGGTTGCTCAGTTATCCACGACTGTATCCATCAGCATTGAATGCTTGAGGTTGAAGCAGTGGAACATATTAAACTTTAAACTGATCCCGTCTGAAGAAACGACATCGTTTGCTCTGTTATGCACCGACAATTTTTCAATAATTGTGACAAAAGACCATAATATGATATAGACTTGTCAGATGTTCACAGCAATTTTAAAGCTTTTATCACTGGAAAAATAAAAGATATTTTTCAATAATGTGGCTAAAATTTCTTATATGAACTTCTACCCTGATACCTATTTCCCAAAAAAGTTTAATCTGACAGCGTATCTAACCCAATTTAAAAGTTTTTATATTTTTTTCTACTACTAATTGACACTTTTTCCCTTTTTGCCCAAACCTTTTGTTAATATTTATAATATGGCAAAGTTTGCTTGGATTTTATCAAGTTAATTAAGACTATTTTAAATCCATAAACACCCCTTGTTCTACAATAATGCAAACATCAGCACAACTCTTGAGAAAAGAGTTGATTAGACATCATGAACTCCATAGTTTCCTTGTACATGTTTTTTTAATAAAGTTTACTTGCTAACAATGACAATTACATAAATTTGATTTTTTTTTTTTCTCCAATACATGATAATGCTGTTACTTAAATATTAAATTGAATAGGCCAGAAAGTCCCCAAGTAAGCAAAACGATGTTTACTACAAAATAGGTACTCAATATTCTAGGAAATCAAATAAGAGTTATTATCAGATATTTAAGATACAATAACAACTCTCAGAGACCTGACTCTTGAGCAAGTTTCCTAATACATGGGCAAAGACATGAAGCAAGACCTCAAGCTGCATGTCACGCAGAAGCTACCCCTCTCACTCCTCCCCACAGATCCGAGGTGAGCCCACAGGCTTCGAAAATGCGATTCAGAGCAGCAGCCAAGCGAACTCCACCTTCAGCCAGCCTTTGCCCAACAGTAGGTAGCCGTGATAGGAAGTATTCATCTATGCATGTCACAAACATAAAAGCAAAGTGTTGATTCACTTTGTTAGGTAATAGATAGAGTTTGAGAAATGATCGACAAAAATTTTGATATGTACATCGACTAAAAATTGGATCCTCAAGTTTGAATGTTAGTTTTAGTTCGAAATGGGTAGCCTTATATCCACTGGTTCGATTTTAGGGCAATAGATAGGATTAATGATCGTAGGGGGTTTACTCTTTTCATTTTTTGCAGTAGCAAGACCATTCATATGCATAAGTTGAGCAATGTGCAGAAATTTTCATCTCAAATACGTGTAGGTAAGAGAGTTTCACCCAAGGCAGGACTAATTATTGTCAAGTACTAGCGGAGCCAGGATTCTAAGCAAGGGGGGCGAGATTGGGAAAATCAAAAGGCACTTCCCAAAAAAAAAAAAAACAGAAAAGGCGGAACAAAGAATCAAACCAGGGACCTCCCACCCAAAGCAAGGGGCAACCACCACCCTGCTGTGTACTCCTATGATGTGCACTTATGAACTAATTAACATATATCTATTTTTCTTATCCACAAAAATATCCCACATTTAATTTTTTTTCCCCAAAAAGCTGGGGGGTCAATTGACCCCCTTGCCCCAACATGGCTCCGCCTATGTTGTCAAGTTCATCTACTTTGCCAGGAATTACCTTCTAGTATGCTTCCTGGTGTGGCATTTTTGTATGCATACTTGCACACTAGGCTAATACTCTCAGATGCATACCTGCAAAATGAAACCCTATGTTCTGCCATTAAGCCCATTACTCAAACATGTCTGATAGAATATGTTGATCAAATGTAGCAGGTTCATGAGTTCATTCTTACAAAGAGGTTCATGCTTCCTCTAACATTATGTTCATATTCTACATCTTTCTGGAAAGGGAGGGGGGGGGGGACACAGCGAGTAAACTAACAGATTGGTGCAAACTGTCTGGTTAGATTCACATGTTCCCCATGACGTGCGATAATTAGACCAATTTTCCTGAACAGATTTGTGAGGTCAAAAGGCATTTGATATAAACTTGTTCATGCATATTTCGAAAAGTTTAGGATGTACACAACCTTGCATGTTACCAGCACAATGTATCCAATAGCTTGTTATAGTGCATAAGAGTATGGTTATCCAGTCTAAAATTGCATGCATGTACTTTAAGGGGGAATAAAGTTGCATATGCATTTTATTTGGCACTCAAACTAGAACCTCGTTAGAGCCAAACTATTGCTTTTGGAGGACAATAAATCTTAATGCATGAAGAAGTTGATTAGTGACAAGTAGTAAAGGGTAGAAATTAGAAGATATTTCATGATGTTCACAGGTAATAAGGTGAAACATACTTAGAATCAAAGAAAGAGGAGAAAGGTACCGTGACATTATTCTGAATAGCTTCCATAAATGCGCTGATATTTGAACCATAAAATGTATCCAAGGCACTGTCAATTATTGCCGTATCCCATACCTGCAAGCGGACACATTCAGATTGAAAAGCAAGAGGCAAATTCAGAGCTCAAGATTGGAGATATGAATCACCTACATATGGCGAAGGTGTTGGGATAATCTCAGGTTAAGAGGATTTACACGGTGCAACTTAATTTCCTTGCTGTACCAAGTAACATTAATCCTGTTCCCTCCGAGATCTCCATTGAAACCGCAATGCAGGCGCTGTATACCAATAAGCAAGTCAAACGTTACCAAGTCTTTGTTAAAAAGCAGACTGGTGAACAGAAGAATCAATTTCCGAGAAAAGAAAAACAAGCAAACCTGATGAACATCTCCACTAAAATGCAACAGAAACATAAGCGCCTCAGTCAAGTTATCTGTGATCAGTACGTCAATCAGTCAATTTCTGTAGTTTAACAAAGAGGGAAAAAAAAGATTGTGATCCTTACATCTGGTTTCAGAAGTGGGGTTACGACAAGCTGAAGCTACTTGCACTGTGTAATTGTAAATTGCTCCGGCCACACATCTGTTTTTAAGTCCAGCAGTATCATGGCAATCCCCTGAGTTGTTGTAAATGAAGAAGAGGATTCAAAATTAGGAATGACAGTGTTAACGTCACAGAATAGGAGACTACAAGTCAGGATTAATTGGGCATTGTTAAGAAAAAGACTCCCTCAGGCTGTCACATATGAGAATTGCAAATTCAGTAGAGATATTCACAGTTCAGATATCCAATCCGAAATTTTCTTCAATCCACAATCAGATAATTAGGTACCCACTTTCCAAGGTTGGATCACCAGGGAGACAGGTACCCAGGTTCCCTTTTCAGATTATATATATCCAGGCATTCATAAATGTGGGGATAATTTCAGCCACTTGAAGAGTTTGAAAGCCTAACCTAGGCTCTGGACTCAACTCGAAAATCTTGGGTTGGGTTGGTTCCGGTCAGGTGGTGGGGTCAAGTACCTATGAACAGGCTAGATTTAAAATTTTGAGTAGGAGGCAGTAGTTCCACCGAGAGTAGGGAATCAGCTGTTAGTTGTTAGCTACGTACTGCAGTAGTCGTAGTTGCAGGCGAAATCAGGGGTATCAGAAAAGTGCAAATCCCTGCTCCAGGGGTATTCAGAACGAACTTCAGACCAATCAGGCCAAGAGCACATAGCAGCTAGTTCTCCTTGAGCAGACTCTGGCAGCAGCTCTTTCACAACAGCCAGTGCATCTTCTGAAAGAAATGCCTGAAGCATACAGGGCTACATGGGTAGTATCTTCCAAACTTTGACACTTATTCTCTCTTTCAAGAGGCATAAACACGGGTCTTCCATCATAGATTACCCATAAATTGCTTTTGCACCAAATGTAAGTGACTTTTTATCATAACAGATGTAACTGTAACTAGCTGTAACAGTCAGGATTCAGGCATACATAGGTGCATCAGTAAGCCATTTTATCAAGCTGAACTCTTCTAAGTAGCACGCTAACAGACTTATAAAGACCTGAAATAAGGCAACCTGATTTCAACGTAAACATGTGTTAACTTGACCCGAACTAAACCTATCTGCCATTTTCATGATCAATATCGATTGCGTTTAGCTATTGAACAAAGTGACATACAATGAAACATGACATGAACCTAAAATGGCCCTCTGTCAAGGCTAGAACATTTCCTCAACCTGTTAAATACAATATGAATCTAAGCCAAACAACCCATTCGCCAGTTCAAAAAGCTAGCATGATCAATTAAGCTTAATGAGCCAAGGTTCCATCCTCATCGTGATAATGCTGAAAAGGAAAGCCTTGATTGACAAGCTTAAACTTGAGAGAATAACAAAAGCAAGCATGACTATTACCTCTGCTATTTTGCACATTGCGTAATGCCCATCTTGTCCCCAGCCAGCAATCCCTGGAAACCATTGAAGAAGCACAACTGCAACTCCAACAAACCATAAATGCCTTGATATACCCATGCCTGCACTCTTGGCGCCTTGGTTCTCAGAAAACCTCCCAGAAGTTATGTAACAATCCTGAACTCTGGATGACCACGCAGGTTTAAAAAACATTGATAACATCATTACCATATTTCATCTAATTTTTTCCATAAAATAGGCGTCAGCTTCTTACATCACATATTTATGATACCTGTGGTCCCATTCATTTAATTAAAAATCCAAAAATGTCACTAGCAAGTTGAAATTATAAAAAAGATAGGCCCGTGAACCAATGTTTTTTGTCTGTGACTGTGAGAGAACTTCTAGAAAAAGAGCAACCCACCCGGCCCCAAAAACAAAAAAATACACAAGCACACAAAATACGCGTTGAAGCCTTCAACGACTCAGATAAGCTCATCCTCATGTGACAAAATGAAAATAAGAATATTGAGTCCAAACGGTCATTTGGGCCGTAAGGAAATTGGCAGCACAATCAACCCTAAGGAACCCCCAATTGCATTTGGGGCATAAGGAAATTGAGTCCAAACGGTCATGGACCAGCCCAAATTATAGTTTTATCTCTGGCTGAGAACCCTAAAAATACACACCAACCCAATCGAAACAGGGGAGCAATTACAGTAACGAAGCCTGCAAAACAAAACCAGAAATTTCTCAAGTTCAAACAACGCAATAGCACCAATTACAATTCAGCGTGCATTTTCTGAATGAATTTGCCAAAACATTCAACTTCAGCTCATCAGATGCAAGCAAAAACTTCTCATGAAGAGCAAAATTATTCATCTAACGAGACTACAATATCATAGAAATTATAGACAGATTGTCCTTCTAATGTGGTCGACTTTACAGTAATATGATCTTTCACATACGTGAAGTTTGTAAACCTACAAACCCCCCACCCCAAAAAGGGGAAGGGGGAAAAAAAAAACTAGTTGTAAAAAGCTAGGATAGATCCAGAGCTAGAACAGCCAGCGAACACTAATGTTTCCGAGCCAGATGAAGAAAGGAAACTGAGCCAAGGCAATCAAGAGCAAAAGAATATGATGCTTGCTTGAGTCATAGCTCCTAACCTCCGCGTAGAGAACCCTCTTCATTGTCTTCACCAAGAAGACTCCCATGCAAAGGCAGGTCCACGGCAACAATATGTAATATGCAGGGGCCCATATTAGCTTCCCAAGAACTGCCAAAGAGATCCCAGTGAATGCATACCCAGCATATGCTACAACATCCAAGAATGGCGCCTCCCCGCTAATGAGTGAGAATAGTGAGAGTTTCAGCAGCATGACTTGCAGAAACCAGCCTACCAATGCCTTCGCAAACAGCCAATTTACAACCTCTGGTTGAAACCTGGAAAATTTTTTTGAAAGGAAATGTCAGTCCCAGAAGAGGGTCGACTGTTATAAAGATGAAATAAGAATTCATGGTGGAATTGCTCAACCGTGGAACATTGCTCAACAAAAAATGTAACAGAGCTATTGAATTTTCCTTTGCATCGACTTGGAGGGTAGTACTGATCAAGCATCAGCAAACACCTCACAACCAGTACTACTACTGTTCTAGGTATTCACACAAACCACGACACCAATATGAAGCCATTGATTAGACATAATTAGTAGCTAAGATTCCCAACGCTACCACTTTAGTGAGGGCCCAATAAGGCCCATCGGTGGAGGCTTAGTTAAGCTGTATGGCTAGAAAATATATCAGCATTAGGTTTTAGGTTTGTTCATTTGTTTCCCAGGGATAATGAGTTCTAGCCTTGTGTTAGAAACGGTTTTAGGGATGTAAAAGGAGTCATAAGGCTCCCAAGTCTATTGTATCTTCCATCCATCTCATTGGAGATACAACGGTTCTTCTTGTACACAAAATTCCTCAACAAATTCAATTACATCATCATACATCATACCAAAGCCCATGGATTCAGCAGGTGGGACAGGAACTTCAGAAGTAAAAAGATGGCCACTCTCCACAGATTCCCAATGCAGACAGTTGAGACGCTATAAATTTTCCACTGCAAACAACCTAAACTATTCTCCATTTCAGGATAACTAACATAATTCTAGATCCTAAAGGTGTATCCACCAGAGAAGCACGCAAGGTTAAAGATTATCATTTGCCACCACAACCTGTGGGCTTGAGGATGCTCCATTAAAAACTGGCTTACTGTGTTTGGCAAAACTGGCAACTTGGCAAGGACATTCAATTGTAGGGAAATGAAATACAAATACCCAGGAAATTGAGTTCTGCATATATTATAATTGATAACTAGTGCAGCCCCATATTGTTACTGCATCAAGATCAAAGGCATAGCCTCTTCAAATAAGAATCTCCTAGGTGGTAGCCGTGCCATGAGATCAAATATATAGCCTCTTCAAACGAGAGAAGATTTTCCCATCAACAGGCTATACCCATGTCTACCTTATATCATCCTTTTAGAGCTCAAACTCCCATCATACTTACTACTAATAGAAGTTTCACTCATTGGACTGGTTGACTCGGGAAGCAGGAAGAACGAGCATGGATCCAAAGGTATCCTACAATTGCAAAGTAGCACCCAGGATCCTTGAAAAGTTTCTCATCATCACAAAATGATAGATGAATGACTCAAGACCTTCCCCACTCGGTAATTCTCGTGTGCCCTTACTCAAAATTCAAAATGTTAACATGTTTGAAGCACTAGCAAGCCCAAGCCACTCCTTTTACCAAAGCAGGTAGTCAGCTAGCAAGAAACATTGGAAACCCTGTGGTCCTCACCCCTCACCTGCTTCGTCACCAGACGAACTCATACAACATTGGATTCAACCGAATCTCAGATACTGCTGAGTGAAACCTCTGGACATCTACTAAAAAAAGAAAGCTTCCATTTTTTGGGTATTTCCAAGTGATACAAACGGGAAATACATTGAAGGAAAACTTTGCATAAAAGAAGCATATGTAGCATAGTAAACAGGTCACGTTACCTGCGTCTCGATGAGACAGGCTCATAACGATTGCATGATTTTCAGAGTATAAAGGTTATGTGTAATGACAATTGAATTTTATTCAAGAATTGTTCAACTTGTAAAAATGCTTACTTTCCATTCAATCCCAAGACAAGGGCTCCAAGCACAATGTAGGAGAAAAATGCCATGACGGGAATATAGAGATCTGGGGCATTTATATCATATATTGGGGGTTTATATGAGAGTCTACCCGCCATAGGTTCAGTTATCCTTGTCCAGTGCCCCTACAACAAAAAGGACATTCAAATAAAAAAGCATTAAGGGGCAATACATTATAACATAAAAGGGAAGTAAAAAGTTATCCTCATTCAGTTATGGTAAAACATAAAGGGGTATTACATTAGAAGAGCTTCAGAAGGGGATGTAAAAAGTTTACCCGATGAAGAAAAGGAAACAGAACAACCTTCAGCTTGTTCCTCACATAATCATCGTCCACTTGGAAATAATATTGCGGATTAGCAAGATACCTACTGATCTGTCAGGTTTTAGAACAAACGAACATCAATAAAAAGAAGGTGACAAACCAATTAGGCACAGAAGATAGAACTTGAAAAAGGATTTGATCAACACCAAATGAGGGCTAAAATATCAGCAATTCAGCAAAAGTGGCAAGTAGACCTCTTGCACTAATAACACTAGATTGCAAGTGAAGGAAAATATCAGATCAGAAAAAGGAACAAACTTAGCAAATTAAATAGCTGGTTCATGGATCATGAAAGGTTAGCAAAGCATGGTTCCCCACCAACAGAGATTCTAAGCAGATAGCTATCACAATAACTGTTCACGGCATGGCTAATAGTGCATAAGCCAAACCACCAGAACACAATGAATTTGACAAGCTAGTTCGTCTGATTATTGCATACTTCTGATTATTGCATACTTCATAGCATTCTAATGAATGATTAAGCATCCCTTCCGCTCAAACTCCGCCAAAGAACTAAGCATGAGGCCAGAAAATTTTCATTCCTTCGCTGTATCTAGTTGATCAAATCCAGAATTTGAAGCATGCAACTGAAAATGTTTTCGTGAAAAATGTAGAATTTCTTTAGAAAATTGCCAAGTCAGACTCGACAAACAAGACATTCGACAACCAGGATAGATGCTTGACACTTTGAGTTGGGTATGCCCAAGTCCCAGAAAAATAGATCACATATGCACTTTGGGTCCTTCAAGCTTCAACTGCCAACTAGGCCCTGTTCTTTTCGTGGTTTAATGGACCCAACCAACTCCTTCCCACTCCCACCCACTTCTTCCCCGCCTTCCCCAGTCCCTCCTACTCCTTCCCATTCTCACCCACTCTCACCTACTCCTCCTCACTCCTATATATAACTACTATTTTTCATATTTTGAAAACTTTTATATTTTATGTAATTGTGTGTACGAATAGTCTAATAATAGTTATGAATAATTTTATTTATTTTTCGAATGCTATGGAAATATTTGTTAGACATGCCAGAAATTGTAGATGAAATAATTTTTGTTATATATATCGCAGAAATAATAATTTTTTTGTGCGTTATTAAGCAAATGTTAATTATTTGTGACTGGTAGATGTTTTAGGTATGATTCTGTATATGGAAGAGATGCTTATTTTTTTTTTTGGGGCGTTGATTACGAAATATTTGTTGTAGGCCACCAAAGCGTGGATGGTTATTACTGTATGTGTAACAGATTTATTTTTCGTTCATCATAATTCATGACAGAAATTACAGATGTTTTTCCCGGCATAATGAAAGAATAAGTAAACTTTTTTTGGCGGCATTTGTAATTCGTGAGAGGAAGTGCAAATTTATTGTACATGTATTTTGAGCACATATTTTTTTCCGTGTGCGTTAGTAACAAAATATTGGAAGTTCCTCATACAAATTGTAGATGATTGTTTTTCGTATACTGAGGGCATGTTCTTTTCGTTGGGAAATATGGATTGGTAAATGGGTGAAATTTGTTAAGACTGGTAGAAGTGGATTGAAGTGGGCATTTTTTTGTTGAAGTGGGTTGAAGTTAATTGAAGTGGGTTGAAATTGATTAAAATAGTGAAAAGTAAGTTGAAGTGAGTTAAAATTGGTCAAAGTGGATTGAAATTGGTCGAAGTTGATTGAAGTTGTTGTTTTTTTTTTTTTTGGATTAAAGTTCATGAAGCGGGTTGACGTGGGTTAAAGTTGGTTTGAGGTAGGTAAATTTTGATTTACCAACGAAAAGAACAAGGCCTGAAAATGTGTATTTTTTTCGTTGTTCGTATTTGATTAATATATGAAAAAAATACATCCACAATTTGTTTTATGAATAATGAAAATTACAATTTTTTTGGGTAACAACAACCACGAAATAATATTTCGTACCCGAGTCAATACAGAAAAATATTTTTTTTAGTCTAAAAATTTTTTATCATCGGCAATTACTATCACAAATAAAAGATTACATTAAAAAACAAAATATGTAACTTAAATCAACTCTCGTACTTCATTCAACTTCTTTCCACTCCTTCCCACTTCTTCCCACTCCCATCCACTCCTTTTCCCCTCTTCCCACACTTTAAAAAAAAAATACCACTCTCACCCACTCCTTCCCCTCCTTTCCCACTTCCACCCATTCCACACCTACAATTTTCCAACGAAAAGAACAGGACCTTAGTCACACAGAAAGGCATCATCATATTTGGTCAATTGCCAGACAATATAAGAAATATATGTGATCTATAGTATGTAACTAACTGCCCACATGTACATAACTTTCTTTTTGAAAAAACATAGTATCCTATCCTTTTTCCAAATCCCAACTTGGTAAGAACTGAATACCGGTTCAACAAAGATAGATGCAACTTCTGGACTTGAAGGCAACACCATGTCCCACAAAAAATCAAAAGGCTGCTAAAGACTATGGGTTCAACAATTTAGACAGTGAAAGTAGCATATGTCCCTATCAGGGTGTAAACAGGGATGCCTATTTTATCCTTCTTCATTAAGACAGACATGTTTCTTTTTCATCTTTCTTCATTAAGATAGACAAGCAAGCATCGTCTCTTTAGCAGCGCACCAAAGGTAAACCAAAAAAACTAACACATTGTTTGGATTGAGATAGAGAGGAGGAAGGGAGGTGAAGGGAAGGAAAGGAAGGTGATTTGTACTCACCTTGTTTAGATATGTTATAAGAGGGAATGGAGAGGTAAGGAGGAGAACTATTAAATATCTTTCCTTTCCTTCTCATTTTGGGGGTGAATAAAAATGAGGGAAATGAGGTGAAATGTTCCCCTCGGTTCCTCTTCCTTCCCCCTCATTTAATATTCCCAAACAAGGACAATAAGTGTTCGTTAACCTTCATTTCCTTTCCTTCCCTTTCTATCCCCTCAATCCAAACAGATTGTAAGACTACAAAAGTTTCATGATAACCTAATGAATCTTTTTAACTGAAGCAAGACCTCTGCAGCTCTGCTCAAAGGATGAATTTGCCCAATGCTAATCTAGACATGATTAATTTTATCAACATGAACCATACCCAACATCAACAAAACTGAATGACAAAACCTATCCATGGAACCTGTCACATACAAATACCAATACTGCTAAATCTGAAAATATTTGTCAACAGACAGAATGTCATCAAAAAGTAAAATTTATGGAGCCACAACATTGCTTACATTGCTTTGGACATATTCAGAGCTAGATCCAAATATTCTCTCCCCATATGCACTCAATCCAGTGCGAATGAATCCTGAGCCAGCACCATAAAATGGAGTCCCCAATGGACTAGCTTGAGAAGCAAAGGGTAGCTGCTGGCCCCCAGCTCCCACATTATTGTACATATCTGCAACCAGAAAATTTGCCCAAAATCCATCATTAAGCTACAAATCGGAAAGGCAAACAACCTTAACTACGATATCACTGATTCCTAGATATCATGTACATATAAGTTAGGAGTCTAATAACTAGTCACTTGCAATGTCAGTTAACCCTAAGGTATCCTACAAACGAATCCCAAACTTAACATGTGTGTATTTACTCGCATTTGTGTGTGAAAGGGGGACAAAAAGGCTGACACAGAGCCGAGTGTGAACCCATGTCACCAAAACCATCCCCGAGAATTTTAGCTTGGACCCAGAGAAATCATCACAACCACATATTTCGAAGGCATACCAAGAAGAAAAAAGGGCAATATGACTGTCTCTATATCATGTTGTATCACCCTAACTGCAAGGCATTCATGGGGAATGGCCTTTTCAGCCTAGAATCAAAATCCCCAAAGATCTATACCAAAATCGGAAAGTGCAATGCATTTTCATGAATCATACATTCAAACTCTGCTCCAATGATCAAATACCAACCCAATTTAACCTGAAAAAACGACAGTCACTATAGTTTCATTTTGATGTCAGTAGTGGCCAGTAATAGGCACAAGGCTTGTGGAACTGTTAAAATTATGCTTCCACAAGAGTCTGTCTAATAATCAAGAAATCCCACATCTTTGCATCAATCAGTATTCCAATACAAATATTTACTAACAACCCATGTCAGTCACACAACTAATCCCACCTTTCGCTTCGAAATTATGACAACAGATTCTTTGCTTTGCAAGTAAATATCACAGTTTCTTCTCAAAGACCGATCGCTGATTGAAAGTACTCATTCAAAATTTACACAGAATTCTGAAAAAAAGGCAAAATTTGTGGATGGCAGAGCAAAATACATATAGGAATCGAAGAAATTCGGACCCAACTGCAATTGTTATCTGAAATAGAAGAATAATAGGGTGGATTAGACTTACCGGATTAGCCAAAAAGCAGTAACACGCCTGAAGATCGGAGATGATGGCGGACGTTTCCGTTTTCTCTCTCTCTCTTCCCCCTTCTTTAGTCCCCCCGGCAAGGTTTCGAGTCCATTCTTCGATTTTGCGTTCGCTTTTTCCTTAATCACTAAGACAAGCCAAGTTTTGTCCTGCACTATGCTTGACACTTGACAGTTACATGCATATTTTGTATTTTTTGTTACTATTTTTATAACACAGAAAATTAATTATGGATATATTTTATTTCTTAAGGAGTATTTTTTTATTATTGATACTGATTTTATTAGACCAGGGAAGACTAGGCAAATACCTCTGATCGAAGCATAAAAAAAAAAATTAAGTTTTATAAGGAGGGATAATTCAATAAAATCAGAATTTTTTATCCAGTTGTCTTATGTAGGTAAAAAATTCACTATATCACATTCTCTCACAATAACACTAGATACTAGATCTTAATGGTTCATCTGCCATCTGTTATAAGGAAGTTAGTAATTTACCATGTTGACAATTAACAAAATGTACGCACATCCAAATTTTTACATATTTTCCTTTTCTAAATTGGAGGGTTTTAGCATGTAACTTTCATTGAATCTTTAGCCAAATCATAATCTTTAAGGAAATGTATTATGAACATAAGAAAGTCCAACTTTTATTATAATTCATAAATTAGAAAGCACAAATCTTTAACATCAAAGTAAAATATGAACGTTGATTGTTTTTATGCCTTATTATTACAAAATAATGAAAATATGTTCAAAATTTCACGGTTCAGACATAACTATTTCTACTGTGTGTGTGTGTGTATATATATATATATAAACACACATTCTTTATTTTTAATAGGGATATTGGACGATCATATACTATACTTTGGAGGTGTTGGACAATAATACTCCCAACTTTGGACTTGGACGTTTATGCATCACACTATGGACCTATTTACCGTTTATATGCCAAGACAGACTTTGGATGCATTTTTATCAATGTAATGCAACCATTTTACATTGTTTTGTAATTGCATATATCTAAAATTCAAGATTTTTCAAGTGTATGCAATGACATATGTTGATTATGTACTTACATCAGCAACTAAAAACATCTTCAAAATCATTGTTGGTGTAAACACAGTAAATACACCCATAATGTGGTGCACGGACATTCAAATTCAAAGTTGGGAGTATTATTGTCCAACACCCCCAGAGTACAATATATTATCGTCAAATATCCCTTTTTAATAATATTATGTACTCCATATTCACACGAACTCAAAATTCACAGTGTCTATATTTTAATCTAATCGTATGATCGACACCAAAAAAAAAAAAAATCTAATCGTATTACTCAATCTTATATTTACATGCCAACAAAATTAATGAATCTTTTCAATTCTGAATCAAATCTAAAAAATCAATTGTATGTGAATTTCATAGGAGATGATGACACCACATACAAATAATTTACAGTAGAGACTATTTTCCAAAGTTATAAATATCGTACCGGTTATTGTACCGTTTTTTCACTGGAACGAAACATACCGGATTCATGTACCATCGTATGGGACTCGTACCGTTTGTGAATTTCAAAAAATTTAAAGAATTAAAGTACAAAAAGTTTGAAATTTTAGCGTACTGGATAGTATTTGACCGAAAATACTAGTACCATTCGGTATTTGACAGTACAGAGCGGTATTGACCGGTATTTGATCGATACAATATTGGATAATAACTTGTACTGTTTCTTAACCGGTACGGTACGCTTTAGTTGATACCGAATGGTACAGTAAGGTATTTATAATACTGCTATTTCCATTAAAAAAAAAAATAGTAGAGACTAGAGAGGGGTGGAAACTGGGTAGGAACGAGAAAAAGATAAGAAATTATCAGGAAGAGGATAATAAATAAACGTCTAAATAAATAAGGGCAAACGAAGGCGCGACCGCACGAACTATCGACGAGCCAGAATTTCGAAATTGCCCCTCATTTTCGTTTCAATTCTGCATCTTCCTCCGTACCTGTTTTAATTAGGGTTTGTGGACCAATTTTGCTCAAACGCCTTCATGGATCCCAAAAACACCGCCGAGATGTTAAAGTAAGATTTTCGTTCAAATTTTTCTTCACCAAATTGTTTTTTCCCCCCGCTTAATTAGCTTAATTCAACGTTTTAATCCTCTCGTTTTATGCAATCTGGATTCTGATTGTAGGCATTTGGAGAAACAGAATGAGCTGCTTCAGGACGCTCATAAGAAGATGTCTCATGAATTGCATAGGCTTCAGGTGATTGTGATTTATTTGAATTTAATTATGAACATCGATCAGGTTATTGAAGAAGCTATTAGGGTTCAAATTTTGTAAATTATGCTGTTGTTTGATTAGTCAATGATTATTGCTGTTAGAAACTTCAGGGTACAATGCAACTTTGGAGTCTTTGATTATCTTATGGAAAAAGACGCAATTTTTAGAGTGATGAGTATGATATATTTTGATATGCAGGTAGAAGAAGAAATGCTGATGCGTAAGTTTTATGAGCTGTCATCTGCTTTGGGCTTGAACAAGAAGGTAGCTTTATCATATTAATCCTTGTACAGTTTCACTGCGATTTGGCTGTGAATTGTAATCGCTGGGAAGTGGGAACGAAGAAGAATCATTCTTTTTTGGTTGCTTGACCCAGAAGAAGCTTTCTAATTTTCTTGCTTTGCATTGTGTATGGTTATGATGACTTGTAAGTTAGTGAGATATGCTGATATATAGATGAATTAATCAGTTGAGAAGATCTTAGCAAATAATGGAAAAGAGCTTAAAGACTTGATGATTTTGGTATTCTATTTCGTGTGTCACTGGAGAAGCAAAGCAACACATGTAGATTATGATTAAGGAGCAAAAGCATTGTGCCAAATATGAAAAGCCAGCTACCTACCTTTGCTTCTGTAACTCATTTCATAACAATTGCATCCATGATTGCTTTCATCTCCCTTATATTTTTTGAAGAATGTTTGCCCTCTGTGTCATATGGTTTAGGATCAATTAAGCTTCCATGCTATACTGTCTGTGTTCCAGATCCTAGAGCTTCTATTCTTCTAACTTCCCCAAGGTGCAGTGGTTGCCCACAACACGAACTAAACTGTTAGGTCCAGCTTATTGACCTCCTTGGAGCTGATTGGCTCTGTGAATCTGCATTGCAATATTGGCATCTCTGGAACTGATTAGTTCTGACTTCTGAGAATCTGCATTGCAGTACTGATAGCTTTTGATGGATAGAAGATATTCAGGTCTTGGAGGGTTTAGGGCAACATGCTCACCATTAAAATGTTCTGTCGTACTGTGTATTCCCTCTCCTGAGGAAAATGTTCGGGGTTCAAACCCACCATACAAGATTTGACCTTTCTTACCCATTCACAGTGGAGGCTTTTCCTCTGGGGGCCTGGCCCCCCCCCCCCAAAAAACAAAAAAAGAAACTGTGGTAGAGATGAATGGTGCAGTTGTTGAGATCTCTACTGACTGTTTGCCTGGCTAGTTGTCCCCTTATTAAAACTTAGGTTTCTCATGAGCTTTTTGTGCAGGAGTCTGATGGAGGACGGTATATAATTCTTGATTCTTTGCAATTGTTTTGGTCTGAAAGATGAAATACTTGTATAATCCGGTGCCGCTTTTCTCTTCTCAGAATGTGGTGAGCACAATGGCATCCAATGAAGAGAACCATGAATCTAACACAGCAGAAAATATGCCAAGTAGTGAAGGCCAGTAACTTTTTGAGACTATCCTGTATGCTTTGACTGGTCTTGGGCTCTTAGCAGCTACAGAAGGATCAAGATTGTGTGTTGCAAGAAGACTGTTTTTCAGGATCACATCACAACGAAACTGATGATTCCCAAGAAGGAGATTTCTTTTAGATCAGTGGTCGAATTCGGCTAGAGTTTCAGCAAAGAGATCATCTGAGAGATTAAAAGATCTCACTTTTGTGTCTGAGCTTATTTTTGTGTCATTATAGATATAGAGTAGCTGTGTGCGCCATACAATCACAGAATTAACTTGATGAAGCTCGATGATCATACGCAATCTTGAAATTTGTGGTTCTTCCAATGCTGTTTGCAGAGCGTTGGGTCAGCAATTGACCCGAGTCCTAAAATAGAACAGAGTACACCCTTGCTAGTTTGTGAAATATTGGATACTCTTACAGCATCTCCAGTCTAAGTTCCAAATTTTGAAACTTTATTTTGCCTCGTCAGCAAAAATTTCATTTTTTGGAACTCACAATACTTCACTTCTCTAACTCACGAAATTTCAATTTGAATCACCTAATAAAATATATGTTATGGATCCACCGCATAGCACAAAACTTTTTAAAAAAATCACCTAAATAATTTATTTTAAGGAAAAAAAAGAAAAAACCAAAAAAAAAGCGCAAAAGGACAAGATTTGAGTGGAACGAATTGGGGAATTGCATTCCGTACCCACATGCGTGTTGCCATGCGTTCCCCCTTGGCTAGAAGACCCTTATGTCAATATTTTTGGAACTGGGAGCCCAGTATTGAAATGCATTCTATGGTTGGGAATGCTCTCAGCATGGGACATTATTCCATGCTTTTTGAAGCATCATCCATGATCAATCGTAAAGCACCATCAGCCTTTTTTGATTGGGTTTATCAGCATCCAGTAGGTATCAGATATGAAGTACTTCATCTATTCTAAAAAATTTGTCAAAATTTTTACTTTTAACGACCCACAATACTTGCCGATAACATTATTGAAAATACATACTTTGGTTTTTTTAATTTTTTTGTTGCAGATAGGAAACACACAGAAGACAACAAAATTAGAACTTTCTCGTTATTTTCATGCTAAATTCGTCATTTTCAATCTTGGCAATAATTGGAGTTGGGTAAATGAGTTATGTACTTATGTTCCCTCATGTTTGTATTTAGGCCCTGTTCTTTTCATAGGTGATTTTAAATTTACTAACCTTAACCCACTTCAACCCACTTCAACCCACCTGAAAAAAATACCAACCTCAACCAACTTCAATCAACTTCAACCCACTTCAATCAACGTCAACTCACCCCTTCATAAATTTAATAATTTGTAACTCAAATCGTTAAAAATAATTGACAAGTTGTGCCAGCCTCCAACTTTCAAAAAATAGTTACAAAATTGTGAAATTACCATTCAGCGAAAAAATGCACTAAAAATTACAATAACTTAATAAATTATTACACATTCTCATTATTTTAACCCACTTCAATCCACCCCAAAAAACATACCAACTTCAACCCATTTCAACCTACTTCAACCCATTTCAAAAAAAAATACCAACTTCAACCCATCTCAACCAAACTCAATCTACTTCAACTTTTGACCCACCTCTATTTACCCACGAAAAGAACAAGCCCTTATACTAGGTTTGATAACTTTTGCGGGTCGTCGAAAGTATATATGAATCGGACTTTTGAAGATATTTTTGGGCACTTTTTAACGCATTAAGGCCCTGTTCTTTTCGTAGGTCATTTTAGATTTACCAATCTCAATCCACTTCAACCTACTTCAATCCACTTGAATTAACTTCAACCCACCTGGAAAAAAAAAAAATACCAACCTCAACTCACGTCAACCCACTTCAACCAACTTCAACCAACCTCAACCCACTTCAACCAACTTCAACCCACCCCTTCATAAATTTAATAATTTATAACCCAAATCATTAAAAATAATTGACAAGTTATGCCGGCCTCCAACTTGCAGAAAAATAGTTACAAAATTGTGAAGTTACCATTCAGCAAAAAAATGCACTAAAAATTACAATAACTTAATAAATTATCACACATTCTTATTATTTTAACCCACTTCAATCCACCACCAAAAAAAATATACCAACTTCAACCTACTTCAACCTACTTCAACCCAACTCAAAAAAATACCAACTTCAACCCATCTCAACCTACCTCAACCCACTTCAACCATTTACCTACCGCATTTACCCATGAAAAGAATAAGCCCTTATACCAAGTTTGATAACTTTTGCGGGTCGTCGAAAGTATAGATGAATCGCACTTTTGAAGATGTTTTGAACACTTTTTAACGCATTAATACACAAGAATCGGACTTCTATTATTGGATAATTGACATTTGTAACAGACAGACTAGAAATAATTGTGGTTATCCACATTCAAAGTTAACCCTCTTTATGAATAATAGAATAAGATAGATGGTATGAGCCAAACAAATAAATTATATATTTTTTAAATTATCAATATACATCCACTTAATATATCGTATCTTAGATCATAGATAGTTGAATTTAAATCGTATCGTGTTTGTGTCTTGTATTGACAACTATGATTCTTAGATTCAATATATTTTATTGCTAGTTATCAATAAAACAAGTCATCAAGCAAAAATTATCAATTGATTTGTACCTTGAGAAAATCTGCTAAACCTTCCCCTAAAAACAATAAGAAAATCTGCTAAACAAAATATTGATTACTACAAATAACTGAGTTAATCCATAACTACCAAACTAGACTGGCGCAGCGGAAGTGTGGTGGGTCTATAACTCACAGGTCCTACGATCAAAACCTGACTGTTATAGAAAGAGTGGCTTCCTCCCTCCTCCTTTACTTTTACGTTCATTCTGATCAGAAGACACCAGCTCAATGCTAGTCCGGTTCCCTAAGCTGAAATCCTTTTGTTTTCCCCTCCCATTTCTTCAGATTTCAATCAGGGATTTTGGAAAGATGCCCTCATCATTTATTTATCCAATGTTGATAAATTCCTCCCCCCTCCCGCCCAAAAACAGGACGAAAAAGGAAGCCAAAAATGCATACATACGTATAGGACACGTACAGGTTGATACAATACATAAGATGACGATTAATCTATGATAATTCGTATTTTCCTCTATGATAATGAGTTGTCAAATTGATTGTATACGTGTTTCCAATGGTGTTGAGCCACGAAGTTTTTTCGTCAAAATCTCACCCAATTTTCTTTGTTCATCTTGATCTTCCCCCCAACAACCTGAAGATCGCCATATCGTCAAGGTTGTCATTGGCTATTTTGCGAGTGGTATGTCTCACCCTCAATATTTTTTTCACGTTGCCATGACTTTGATAATGTATCAGTCTCGCATATGCTATCTGAATTTCCAATGCTAGGACGGATAAATTGGGAAATTTGATCTAATGTTCATGTTGGGTTATGATAAACATGGCACAGGTAGTAAAATCCCCATCAAGAAAGATACAGATCTTGAGATATTGCCTATGATCAATATTATTTGTTCCAACTTATTCTGTTTTTGGAAAGTTGATACTGCATTTGTAATTGTGAATAAACTTACAAAGAGTTTGGTCCAAGATCATTCATGCCAAGTTGCCAACATTAGAGTCTGTGTTGAATGTCTGAATTAGGTCTGGGCTTATCACTGTGAAGAATCTTCACTCTATCATTTCCTTGATTCATCACAACTTTGAACACTAAGCCTTTATTTTCTGATGATGTTTGATAACATATGACATCTTGGTTCACTCTATTTTGCAGGTCCGAATTTGGTTTCCGAATGACCTAAAAGATGTCTGATCTAACACAAATGAGCCCAGCAGAGATCATTCTTCTTGGTTGTGGAATATGTGTGCTGATCACTGTGTTTTTCACCGTACAACTTCTATCACAACATTTGTTTTCTTGGAAATACCCAAAGGAGCAGAAGGCTATTGTCATCATCATACTCATGGCTCCTCTATATGCCATTGTTTCCTATGTGGGTTTGTTGGACTTTCGATCAAGCATAGCATTTTTCATGTTTCTAGAGTCGATAAAGGAGTGTTATGAGGCCTTGGTACATGTCTTGCTAATCCTTTTGTATTCTTTCCCATTATTTTCTCCTGTGATTTGATTTGAATGAACTTATTTTTACTAAAACATGCTGCTTTATGTGCAGGTTATTGCTAAGTTCTTAGCATTAATGTATAGTTACTTAAACATATCCCTAAGCAAAAATTTTGTGCCAGATGAAATTAAAGGACGAGCAATACATCACTCATTCCCATTGACACTTTTTCAGGTGATTTTTTGGTTCAGTTACTTGAATGCAAAACACATTACCATTGGCTGTTTAGTGTGCGAAAGATACAGGTGTTCTTTTAGCAACACGTTATTGTATTGTAACTCATCTGATTAGGCAAAAACGTCATGCAAATATGCCGATGTTAAATGTTTAGTAATGCAGAGTGCAATCAGGAACGAGCGAATGCACACTGTTCCGAGATGATTACTGACTAACTGATGCATATTTCCATATGCATCATTTTTATTCAAGACCAATTTCAAAGAAGAAAAGGGTCAAAGAAGATCATGCTTGGAAGTGTGCTTATTTGGTCTTCTTAAGTGAGTTCAAAGACTCACGACACTATGGAGAGGTTAAAAAGAGGTTAAGCTTTGCTAGAAATTTGGTGCCGAATTCATCCCTGCGGAACCCGATTTTTGTGACCACTTTTGGACAAGCTCAAGTGGACCCACAACTTGAGGGCCCATGTGCTTTTGAAGCTTAAAATTTCAGCTTTAAAATAAGCCCAAGTGTGTTTAATTTGGACGTCATTTGATTGGGCAAAATATCACTCAAAGGTACATTGTTCTGATCCAGTCCAGTCTGAGATAGGTGCATTGTTTGGGCCATAACTTTTAAACCGCTTATCCAAATTGAGCACATGAGCCCATTCTGGAAAATAGACTTCCAGGGCTTTCTAACAAGCCCAAGAACACCTGATTTGGACGAGTATGCTGGGAGATACAGCTTCTGGAAGTTGAGGCAGCTGCAAGGATTAATTCTGAGAATATGAAGAGTCTTCGGTTACATGTGATTGTGTGGCTGACATTGTGCACGTTTTGGAGCCTTCTAGATGAGAATAATCAGCTGTGAAATCCTAGAATATTCCTTGTAACCTCCCCCACCCCTTTTATGATGTGTCTTTTCATTTTTCTTAGACTTTTTCATTAGCTAGTTTTAATTGTTAGGAGTTATTTGAGTCTTTTGATTGTCTTTTGCTGAGTCTATAAAAGGGGAGGGGCATGTGAAGCTAATCATTCAGAGTTGTAAGCTTTCCCAAGTGAAATACAAATACCTTTGAGTGTGATTCTCAAAAGTGTTCCAAATCCCTAGTTCTATATCTTGAATTTTGGCAAGTTCAAGTGGTGTTCTAGGTTCTCTTCCTTTTCCAATTGGAGTGATTCCTTGGTAAGACAAGAGAATTTGCCCAAGATCAAGTCATTGAGTGGCTCCGTGAAGGATTATCTCAATTACAAGGTCTTGTTTATCCTTGTTCTTTTTGTTATTATTCTTCAAACCATCTCAATCTATCTTCCACCATATTCACTTTTCTTTGGTTGATTCTTGTTTAGTTTGAGTTTGAGTTGATTTGGTTCACTTACCACCCACACATACATCAATTGGTATCAGAGCCAAGGCTTTTAAGTGACCCACATCATACCCAAACACATCCCAAAAAGCCAAATACAAAAAACAAAAAGAGGCACAAACCGGCAATCCGAAGTCTTGAAGACCAGAGAAGCAGCACGGTGCCCCCGTGCCGACAACGCACGACCGTGCCACTCTACTTTTCTGTATTTTCTTCAGCCGAAGCATAGCACGGCCTGACCGTGCCCCCTTGCACGACCGTGCCACCTTTGCCACAGCCAACTTACGTTTCAAATCAATCCACGAAGAACCCTAGACCTCATCCTTCATGCCGTCTTCAAAGAACTTGGAGAAAGAACTAGCTCTTATTGATATTGGATATGCTTGCTTTGCAATTCCAAAATTTCATGGCGAAAAGGAAGAGTTCGCAGGTTGGTTATCTAAGGTGGAACGAGTTTTTGCTTGTTGTATCCTTAGTGACCAAGAGAAGTTCGAAGTGGTTATTTCAAGATTGAGAGGTTGTGCACTTCAGTGGTGGAATAAATATAAGTTTGAGCGAAAAAAGAAAGGAAAAGAAAAGGTGAGAACTTGGAAGAAATTGAGTAGTAAGTTGAAGGGTTCCTTTTACCCATCCACTTACATGCCCATGAAAGAAAGTATCTCCGTTAAGCTCACGGGTTCATTCCCTTCCACCCCACAAAAAGAACCAACCCCACAAATGATCTTTCCCCCACAACCTAGGAGGTGTCTCAAGTGCCAAGGGCTTGGACACTTATCCACGGATTGCCCAAATAACGAGGTCATTACCTTGGAAGAAAGGAAAGCCGTGGAAGAAGAGAACGATCAGGAGGAAAGCCTTGAAGAAGAAATTGAACTCAAGGTGGAAAAAGAAGAAATACTTCACTTAGAGAAGGTTTCTCAAAAGCCAAACAAAGATGAAAAGATCCAAGGAGAGGAAGCTTCAAGCCTAGTTGACCTACCTCTTGTTTTTGGTGACTGTGGTGGTGAAGAGACCTTTGAACTTGAGGCCCAAATATCCGAGTTGAAGCAAGAAGAGATTGTGCAAGAAATCGAGCAATCCTTCACCCAAGAAGGGTGCCAAGAAGATAATGAGGTGAATTTGAGCATAACCCCAAGAATTGAAGAACATGTAGTTAAAGACCTTGAAGTGATGAAGCCATGTAGGGTTGCTGAAGAGTTTGAACAACTCTTGATTCAAGAAGTACGCCCTACCCAACTCCAAGCACCCGAGTTGGAGGCATGTGGGGTTATTGAAAAGTTGAGCAACTCTTGACCCAAGAAGAATTCACCTTAACCCCCATTCAACCTTCCCAACCCCTCAAACCACAAAAGGACCGACAAGCCTTAACCCTCATTCATCCTTCCCAAACCCTTGCCCCCAAAGAAGATTTCCCACTTCCGCCTCTTCTCCTCACCAGGTATGACCCGTTTTATCATCCTCCCCTCACCCTCTTCTATATCTCTCTAGAGGTGATGCCCTTTGACCACTTCCTACAACAGCTCCCATTTCATAAGCATGCCTCCCTTCATGAGAAGCTTGCCAACCCTTTGAGTTTGAGGACAAACTCAAAACAACCCGGGGAGTATGATGCATATTTCCATATGCATCATTTTTATTCAAGACCAATTTCAAAGAAGAAAAGGGTCAAAGAAGATCATGCTTGGAAGTGTGCTTATTTGGTCTTCTTAAGTGAGTTCAAAGACTCACGACACTATGGAGAGGTAAAAAGAGGTTAAGCTTTGCTAGAAATTTGGTGCCGAATTCATCCCTGCGGAACCCGATTTTTTGTGACCACTTTTGGACAAGCTCAAGTGGACCCACAACTTGAGGGCCCATGTGCTTTTGAAGCTTAAAATTTCAGCTTTAAAATAAGCCCAAGTGTGTTTAATTTGGACGTCATTTGATTGGGCAAAATATCACTCAAAGGTACATTGTTCTGATCCAGTCCAGTCTGAGATAGGTGCATTGTTTGGGCCATAACTTTTAAACCGCTTATCCAAATTGAGCAAATGAGCCCATTCTGGAAACTAGACTTCCAGGGCTTTCTAACAAGCCCAAGAACACCTGATTTGGACGAGTATGCTGGGAGATACAGCTTCTGGAAGTTGAGGCAGTTGCAAGGATTAATTCTCGGAATATGAAGAGTCTTCGGTTACATGTGATTGTGTGGCTGACATTGTGCACGTTTTGGAGCCTTCTAGATTGGTGTAATCAGCTAAGAAATCCTAGAATATTCCTTGTAACCTCCCCCACCCCTTTTATGATGAGTCTTTTCATTTTTCTTAGACTTTTCATTAGCTAGTTTTAATTGTTAGGAGTTTTTAAGTCTTTTGATTGTCTTTGTTTAGCCTATAAATAGGTGGGTTGTGTAGTTGCATTTCATCATTCAGAGTTGTAAGCTTTCCCAAGTGAAATACAAATACCTTTGAGTGTGATTCTCAAAAGTGTTCCAAATCCCTAGTTCTATATCTTGAATTTTGGCAAGTTCAAGTGGTGTTCTAGGTTCTCTTCCTTTTTCCAATTGGAGTGATTCCTTGGTAAAGACAAGAGAATTTGCCCAAGATCAAGCCCTTGAGTGGCTCCGTGAAGGATTATCTCAAGTGCAAGGTCTTGTTTATCCTTTGTTCTTTTTTGTTATTATTTTCATTCCATCTCAATCAACCTTCCATTTTCTCTTTACTTTGGTTCAATTCTTATTTGGGTTTATTTGAGTTTGATTTGGTTCACTTACCACCCACACATACATCAATTGGTATCAGAGCCAAGGCTTTTAAAGTGACCCACATCATACCCAAACACATCCCAAAAAGCCAAAATACAAAAAAAAAAAGAGGCACAAACCGGCAATCCGAAGTCTTGAAGACCAGAGAAGCAGCACGGTGCCCCCGTGCCACAACGCACGACCGTGCCATATTCTTTTTCCAGGAATCTTCAAGTCGAGACGGAGCACGGTGCCTGACCGTGCCCCCTTGCACGACCGTGCCACCTTTGCCACAGCCAACTTACGTTTCAAATCAATCCACGAAGAACCCTAGACCTCATCCTTCATGCCGTCTTCAAAGAACTTGGAGAAAGAACTAGCTCTTATTGATATTGGATATGCTTGCTTTGCAATTCCAAAATTTCATGGCGAAAAGGAAGAGTTCGCAGGTTGGTTATCTAAGGTGGAACGAGTTTTTGCTTGTTGTATCCTTAATGACCAACAGAAGTTCGAAGTGGTTATTTCAAGATTGAGAGGTTGTGCACTTCAGTGGTGGAATAAATATAAGTTTGAGCGAAAAAAGAAAGGAAAAGAAAAGGTGAGAACTTGGAAGAAATTGAGTAGTAAGTTGAAGGGTTCCTTTTACCCATCCACTTACATGCCCATGAAAGAAAGTATCTCCGTTAAGCTCACGGGTTCATTCCCTTCCACCCCACAAAAAGAACCAACCCCACAAATGATCTTTCCCCCACAACCTAGGAGGTGTCTCAAGTGCCAAGGGCTTGGACACTTATCCACGGATTGCCCAAATAACGAGGTCATTACCTTGGAAGAAAGGAAAGCCGTGGAAGAAGAGAACGATCAGGAGGAAAGCCTTGAAGAAGAAATTGAACTCAAGGTTGAAAAAGAAGAAATACTTCACTTAGAGAAGGTTTCTCAAAAGCCAAACAAAGATGAAAAGATCCAAGGAGAGGAAGCTTCAAGCCTAGTTGACCTACCTCTTGTTTTTGGTGACTGTGGTGGTGAAGAGACCTTTGAACTTGAGGCCCAAATATCCGAGTTGAAGCAAGAAGAGATTGTGCAAGAAATCGAGCAATCCTTCACCCAAGAAGGGTGCCAAGAAGATAATGAGGTGAATTTGAGCATAACCCCAAGAATTGAAGAACATGTAGTTAAAGACCTTGAAGTGATGAAGCCATGTAGGGTTGCTGAAGAGTTTGAACAACTCTTGATTCAAGAAGTACGCCCTACCCAACTCCAAGCACCCGAGTTGGAGGCATGTGGGGTTATTGAAGAAGTTGAGCAACTCTTGACCCAAGAAGAATTCACCTTAACCCCCATTCAACCTTCCCAACCCCTCAAACCACAAAAGGACCGACAAGCCTTAACCCTCATTCATCCTTCCCAAACCCTTGCCCCCAAAGAAGATTTCCCACTTCCGCCTCTTCTCCTCACCAGGTATGACCCGTTTTATCATCCTCCCCTCACCCTCTTCTATATCTCTCTAGAGGTGATGCCCTTTGACCACTTCCTACAACAGCTCCCATTTCATAAGCATGCCTCCCTTCATGAGAAGCTTGCCAACCCTTTGAGTTTGAGGACAAACTCAAAACAACCCGGGGAGTATGATGCATATTTCCATATGCATCATTTTTATTCAAGACCAATTTCAAAGAAGAAAAGGGTCAAAGAAGATCATGCTTGGAAGTGTGCTTATTTGGTCTTCTTAAGTGAGTTCAAAGACTCACGACACTATGGAGAGGTCAAAAAGAGGTTAAGCTTTGCTAGAAATTTGGTGCCGAATTCATCCCTGCGGAACCCGATTTTTTGTGACCACTTTTGGACAAGCTCAAGTGGACCCACAACTTGAGGGCCCATGTGCTTTTGAAGCTTAAAATTTCAGCTTTAAAATAAGCCCAAGTGTGTTTAATTTGGACGTCATTTGATTGGGCAAAATATCACTCAAAGGTACATTGTTCTGATCCAGTCCAGTCTGAGATAGGTGCATTGTTTGGGCCATAACTTTAAACCGCTTATCCAAATTGAGCACATGAGCCCATTCTGGAAAATAGACTTCCAGGGCTTTCTAACAAGCCCAAGAACACCTGATTTGGACGAGTATGCTGGGAGATACAGCTTCTGGAAGTTGAGGCAGCTGCAAGGATTAATTCTCGGAATATGAAGAGTCTTCGGTTACATGTGATTGTGTGGCTGACATTGTGCACGTTTTGGAGCCTTCTAGATTGAGTAATCAGCTGTGAAATCCTAGAATATTCCTTGTAACCTCCCCCACCCCTTTTATGATGTGTCTTTTCATTTTTCTTAGACTTTTCATTAGCTAGTTTTTAATTGTTAGGAGTTATTTGAGTCTTTTGATTGTCTTTTGCTGAGTCTATAAAAGGGGAGGGGCATGTGAAGCTAATCATTCAGCATTGTAAGAGATTTCCAAAGTAATACAAGCACCTTTGAGAGTGATTCTCATTTGTGTCTCAAAATCCCTAGTTCTATATCTTGAATTTTGGCAAGTTCAAGTGGTGTTCTAGGTTCTCTTCCTTTTCCAATTGGAGTGATTCCTTGGTAAAGACAAGAGAATTTGCCCAAGATCAAGCCCTTGAGTGGCTCCTTGAAGGATTATCTCAAGTGCAAGGTCTTGTTTATCCTTTGTTCTTTTTTTGTTATTACTTTCATTCCATCTCAATCAACCTTCCATTTTCTCTTTACTTTGGTTCAATTCTTATTTGGGTTTATTTGAGTTTGATTTGGTTCACTTGCCACCCACATCTACATCACTAACTATAATGTCGATTGCATGATCAATTGCAGCCTCACACTGTCCGATTAGATCAATTTACATTGAAGCTCCTCAAGTACTGGACGTGGCAATTTGTCGCCATTCGACCAATATGCTCCCTCTTGATGATTGTATGTCAACTTCTTGGGTTTTATACCTCATTGGTCAGTTGGACGTTCACCATCATTCTCAACCTCTCTGTGTCGCTGGCTTTGTATTCTCTCGTAGTCTTTTGTCATGTTTTTGCTAAGGAATTGGAGCCTCACAGTCCACTTGCTAAGTTTATGTGCATCAAAGGCATTGTCTTCTTCTGCTTTTGGCAGGCGAGTTTCTAAGGAGCTTGATCTCAGTTGTTCTTAGTTACTTTACATGTATGGGGTTATTCCCATGGTTTTTTCACTAAATAGACTTGACGAAATTGATCCCTCTAAATGATACATCACCTCAAATTAAAACTAATTATCTGACATGAATTAACCTTTCTTGGCCCTCAATTTACCAAAACACTCCAAAGTGTAGCTGCTACTATCATTCAATCCCTTTCTTATCTGATGTTCTGTGATCTACATTTGGATTTTGTGTCACAACTGATCATCTGTTTATTATTATTGGCAGGGCGTTGTACTTGAGATTCTGGTTCTAATAGGTGTGATTAAGCCCCGTCATCCCTGGTTGGATGTGGAGCACATCGAGGAAGGCATCCAGAACATATTGGTGTGTATAGAGATGGTTGCATTTTCCGTTATTCAGCGGTATGCATACAGTGTTGAGCCTTACAGTAGACAAGTTAGTAAATGGAAATTGAAGAAGGATGAATGAATGAATAAATGATCCATGGAATTTTGTAACTGAGAGACACATGGAGGTTGTATGCAGTGTATTGACAGTTCTGAAAGTTTGATCCATGTACAATTGTGCATCCCGACAAATCTGAACCTATACCTTATTGTAACCAGAAAGATGTAATATTATTTCAACTAAAAAGGATAGTGACTTGAAAACAGGATGCTTTAGTGAGAAATTATTGAACCCAATTCAAAGTTTCGGACCCATGTTTATGGTGACTTTCAAGCTGAATGACCTAACTCTGCGGAGGGTTGATGTGATATCAACTGAGCCCATGTTCAATGTGATTAGGCTTAGACGAGAGCATTGCAAGTGCACATGTTATCCGAACTCCAAATGAATTGGACCACAATGCATCCAACTTGAACATGAATCCATGATACAAGCCTGTATTAGCCTTGGTACAGATACGGCTTGATTCAAACCACTCATTCACTGAAGATTGCCTTTATATTTGGGTGCTTGTTCGAAGAACATTGAGTCAGAATTGTGTTTGATAAGGTACAAATGAGGGTCAAATCAAGTGGGATAGGATAAAAACTTCAGGATGTCTTCTTGAAGTGCTATATTGACATGCCCAATTGTACATTATTTAGAACAATGTTGAAATACAACCAAATAAAAGGGGTGGGGGTTGTAATAAACAGGCTACTCAATCTTTACTAAAAACATGCTGAGTTCAGAACAACCTTGCACAAAGAGGAGCTCCACTAGCTGGGTCTGCATAACATGGTTTTCCTTAGAAGCTAGAACCATACACACCACAGGAAAGGACACTTCAATTGCCGTCAAGAGGCCACTGCAAGTCTGCAACAGGCCCTGGTCAAGAGGAGTTGCCCCGTTTGTTGTCCGTTTTACACACATTCCCATAAGGGACCTGGATTATGACCAGCATTGTTTGAAGTACCAAGTGAGACTGTAAGAGCTGGATTGATGGCGTAAGAGTACACATCCCTTCCCCATTTGGCCAAACATTTGTGGTTGATGCCTGATGTTGATCATCGAGTAGTTATTTATGACTGAGTCCTTGCCTCCACTGACCTCTCCAAAACAGGACCTGCAGCTGCAGCAGCACATGAGAAACATAAGCTGCCAATCATGAGTAGTGAAGTGAAACATTCGCATCCAAAGAGGATTAAGATTGCTTTCTCCAGAATGAAGGCTGCCAGATTTCCATAGAACTGAACGCAATAAAGCCCTACATATGAATTAGAAATTCCAAACAGATTACAGTATCTAGACTGCCAAGTTCATCAGTTTTCCGGTATTAGGAAAGAGTGAGTTTCATGCATTCTATATGAAGTACTGTTACGTAGAGGCATTCAAGACGAAATGCATCAAAAAGATCTATATGAAATGTGCATTTTCTCATCTCCACAGCTCCATCTACCTCAGTGCTGGGAGCAGGGACTGCAGCCTTGCTGCTTATCTGAAAAAACTAACTACAACAGTAACAGGATGGGTATCCTAAAACCCTCTAATAGTTCAAGGGCTTTTTAGATTTAAAGATGAATGAGAACGAAAATAATATAAATCAGGTAGAAAGATCAAGGCATCTATTGGAAGTTCCAGAAACTTTATGGAATAGATTTCAGTGTTTGACCACAGGTAAGAAAATTTCACTTGTGCTGGAAAAATTCAGGCAAGAAGAAAGTAAAAAGGGAAACTGCACACCCTTAAAAAGAAGGGGAGAAAAACAACATGCATATATCAGATCCAATGACCCTATAATGAAATAAACATCAATTGACAATGAGATTTGTTCGCATCAACTATATTTGATTATACGAGCAAAATCAAACCAACTTCTTGTTGCCCGTAATGGCGCAGGAAACTCTCTAATCTATGGCAAACATGGTAAAGCATAAATAATTCACAACACAGTCACTCCTGTGGCCCCTTGATGAGTTTTTATGCTTGTATATCCCAAAGAGGCCCCCAATACATACGATGGATTCCTTAGGCTGGACAGACTTTCCCAGCTAGCTACCTGGTTCCAGAGAAAATCAGAGAAGAAAATAGCATGATGCTGAAGAGCAGACAACAGCTTTTATGGCTAGCAGGGGGTAAGGGGAAAATGGGCCTTTGCTAGACCACCTTTTTTTCATGTCGTCTCAAAACATTTTTAATATGAACATGAGAGAACAAACTATCATTTAGAAAGCCTCTTAGAATATATCCTTATCAATGACGGTACAGACTACATCTACTCTTATTGTTCGAACTGACGCTTTGTTCCTAAAAGACCTCAGGTTTTGATGACTTGTTCTGACATACCTACACGAGATTGGATGAATAGGCCTGAAAATTGAAGTTGATGATCCAAAAGAGTTTGAATAATATGACTGTGTATATTAATATAACAACCATGTCAAGAGCAGAATTCACAATGCCCTTGCCACTGGCCTACTGCTGCATCATTGTGTTCATTTGATTAATAACACTGACAGGAAAAAGAGCCAGAAAAGGTCTCAAAGAAAATTTGTACACGCACGTTAAACAAATATACTGACCTTCTTGAAGCACTTTAGAGCCTTCATAAGAAAACAGGCGTATTGCATTGGCATAGCTTAGTTCTGCGAGTTCTTTATTAGTCATCTCAAGCATGGATGCAACGTAGTTGAGTACGTTGTGAATATTAGCCGGATGATTTAGCAATTCTTTCGGCAATTTCGATTCATCTTTCACCTCATTTGACAAGGCATAACTCGCCCTTGATTGTGGATTTTCTCCAAGTGCCTTGAGTTCTGGAGGAAGGGATGGATCACCTTCCACCAAGAACAAAGAATTCAAATTACATCTCGGCACAGCATCAGGTGCATCTGTCTCAAGTAAGATTCTGTCAGAAGGCACTGCCTTAAGCAATTTCTTCACCTTCTGTGGTTTCATTGACATAAGAAACCCAGAGAATGAGAAGAAGGAGCCGAGCTTTGCAAATTCAGGGACCATCTCAGCAGATCCTAAAAACGAGTGGAGAATTACTCCATAAGGAAAAGGCCCCATTGCCTTCATTACCTCAAGAAGGTCACCGAAGGCACGGACACAGTGGACAGAGGCCGGTCTTCTAAGCTCTCTGGCTAGTTCTAGCTGTTGCTTGAACACTTCAACCTGAACATTAAAATCAATCTCCCTGCACCGAGATCCTTTGTCTAGACCAATCTCCCCAATGGCAGCAGCGGGGGTACAATTGAAGTACTGTCTCAAAGTCGTAAACCAGTCTGGGCTCCTCTCAGTAACATACCAAGGGTGCACACCAAAACAAGGAACAACACAAGGATAAGAGTCACCCATCTGCTTAACTAAATGCCAGTCTTTCTGCGATACACCGTTAACCGCAAAATGGACAACCCCAGAATCAAGCGTTGAACGGATTAACTGTGGGGCAAGGTTAAAAATTCTAGGGTCTTGGAGGTGACAATGAGCATCAAATAGCTTCATGGTTTCCTACTTTCCTCGACCAGCACCTTATTAACTTTCCCACACCTGCAACCTTAACTTCTTCACACTTAATAGTGAACTTTCAGCCTGCTATGGCCTAAGAGAGAATCTATCCATTCAAAAACGGAAACTAGAAAACTACCTGTTTCATTACCCGAGAAGATAAACCCCTTAAAGCAATTAATACAGCTCGAATACCCAAGAAACAATCTCAAATACACAAGCACAACATTCCATCATGCATATAAAAGCGCCTGCAAAACCAGTCCACAAATCCCAAATTGGAAAATCCAAATATCATTATCTCCTTACACAATCAACATTTCAATTTTGCCAATATCCCATTTCCCACATCAAATATGTGGGCATGGTTCATATAGCCAATCGAATTTACACAAGTAAAATCTAAAACATCCAATTAGCCTAGAAACCTATTTTTAAAGCAAGGACCAAAAACCCATCTCAAAATTCAGTAGTAAATTGAATATTTAAACAAAATACAGTTCCAGACCTCCGAAAAGAAATCACAGTAATCGATCAGCGCAAACCCAATTCAAAGAATCATCAAGACACAGAAAAAGAACATACCTTTGCCTTCGCTCCCAACTACTCCCAAGGCTATGAAGAGGAGAAAAAGCAGTAGAAAGAATTAAACTGGGAAGGATTCTGGTGAACCCAATACAAAGAATCATCATGAATTGGATAATCGGTGGATTACTGGAGTGTTTTTCTTACCAAAAAAAAACTTATTCTTTTTTATGTTTCCTTTTAATAAAAAATAATATGGTTGTGTTTTGCTTCAAATGAAAATTAAACTTTCCTAATGCCAATAAGGATTTTTTTTAATGAATATTAATTAAACGACTTTACACTATTTATTAGCGACAAGAAATCATCTTATATGTAGTGAGTATTTAACAGTGTACTAATAACTGTTTAATCCTTATCAAATCAAATATTTTATTTAACAACATGACATCTTCCCTCACAACTTTAAATTAGTATGTTATATATACCAAAATTATTCTATTAGTTTTTAAATTATTTGTGGTAAAGATAACAGTGGATCCTAAATCCGACTCAAGTTCATTAAATTCAATCAAATTAAAAGATTTCAAATGGAACTTAATTGGTCTTAAGAGGTTTTAGGTTTGAGTAGTTATAGTCTCATAGAGAGGAAATTTTTCTTCTACGATCAATGTTAAAGATATGTTTTTTCCCCTTAATATTTCAACATATATAAGTTCGATTACTTCTCCTTGTTTTCATAATTAAAATCCAAGCTCCGTTTTGATAATCATTAAAACAAGGTTATGAAAAAAAGAATGTGATCAAATAGCCAAAGGATATTATAACTTATGAATTATATGAAATCATCTTTTTATCCATAATTTATCACACGTCTAAAATATGCATATCTTATGCCCTTGTGGATAGAGTGATATGATCAGGGTGTCAGTTAATACTTTGTTGGCGTAACTGACGAATATTTAAGCTTAGTAATTCACAACTAAATGTAGTCATTAAAAATTTGATGATTTTAGATCTTAAATGATATATTAACATGGGACTTATTGTATTGGAAATGTAACAATGATAACCACTACAAATTGATTAAGTAAATTTCCTTGGAACACATTATATCATCCTCCTTGACCCATTATGCAAAAATTCAGGCACGTGTAGTAAAAAAAGAAAAGAAAAACGGCGCGTGATCCAACAACCAGGCTAAGAATCAAAGAAAAGTGGAAGAAAATTAAAAAATTGTTGAAAGCACCTTTGCCGGGGATCAAACCCCGGTCACCCGCATGACAAGCGGGAATGCTCACTATTGTACTACAATGACTTGGTTGAGAGTTATAGACACCGCTATTTAATTGTATTGTGAACTTGGTAGACAGTAACTTATGCACATACAGGTGGGGAAAATATTATTTGCTGCATAGTTGAGCTGAATTTTGGAATACTATTTTCTAAGTGCTCAAAATGCCGAGAACCCGTTGGAATCAAACAATCACTGATCCAAGGTTCCCCTGGTCGTCCTCTGATCATGGTCCAATTTTACCACATTTTGCCATAAAGAGGGGCCTCAACGGGTCCTTTCACCGACAAAGTTGTTCGGAAAATAGATATGATAGTCTATGAAGTAGATAGGGGTGTAAAAGCTTTAAAGATGAAGGAATTACTTTTTGTCACAAACACTTAATGTTAAGCGTTGTTGTAATTTCCAAAATAATTAAGCTTAAAATCGCATCAGTTATTGCTCTTCAAGCAGCGCCCGTCCGGTACTACTTGCAAAAACCCATTATAAAATTGCACATGAGATTCTATTAGATTATCATTTACTTCCCTTGGACTAGTCAACAAATACTCAAGCATAATTAATTGATAATGACTATTGAGGGTAGATCTGTGCACAAATATCTCCTGTTCACGCAGGGTCCAAAGAAGGGCCCACCCCAAGGGGTGTATTGTAGGCAGGCTAATCGGACTTTATCAGTGACTGATTTCAAGATTCGAACCTGTGACCAAAAATCATTGCTCCAAGGCTCCCCTTCTGATGATGAATATTGACAATTTGGCAATATTAAACAATATAGCATATCAATTTAGGTCATTGATCTAAGACACATATATCTCGTGTATCTTGATACGAGAATTTTTACGACCATCCTTCAACTAGACTTGATCAACGGGTCAGGGACCTGTCTTGACCCGCCCCTCAAAAATGAGGGCTAGGATCGATTTTTCTTGTCTCTGACTCGCCCCAATCTTTAAATTAAGGGTACCCAACTATGATGAGGGTCGAGTTTGGATAAAGGTTTTGACCTGTTGACCCTCACTTTTTTAAAAAGATTAAAAATTAAATAAAAATAAGATACTTTCGATTTCATTTGTTCTAAATTTTTTCGCTTTCACTTTCCCATCTCCCCTTAGCATTTTCCCTCCATTCACCTTACCAAATCTCACTGGTTCGTAACCTTCTAACGCTCCCTCTCTCATGTTTGGAGTAGATTGAGTAGTTATTTTAGTGAACTAATCGGTCTATTAGTTTAATTACTAACTTACGTATTAGAGTGTTTGTAGTTGCGATACGTTCATAAGAGCATTATATTATCGTTTGATTTTTAATTTTATAAGATGTTTAATGTTGACCTTTATAATAAAAAGAAAACTTAGTGAAAAATCTCATTTTCGATATTAGGAGACCCGAGGGTACCTGCAGGGTCAGGGTCCGGGGTATGCTGACCTGCATGAGGGTCGGGTAAGGTCAGGGTCGAGAAAATCTTATCTGCCGACACTCATGACCCGATCCTCAACCTTCCCTACCCACAATTTGATCAGGTCTATCTTCAATATGTAAAAGTTTATCTACTATGTAGGTTGTGTGGCTATTTGGGATGAGAGGGAAATCATCGATACATATATTATTACTAGAACACGACAGTGAATACATTTCATACAAACACCATAGGTTTACAATTACATCCTTGATGATAATGCTTGGACTACTAGTCCAACTCTTATTTTCTATAATACAGAGGTTTTTCAAACATTGAGGATAAACATTACAAACACCGTAGCCTTAATTTATTTTTGGCTAATACACTCAACAATTAGCATAAAGCTTAAGACATGAGATCGATGCGAATCTGATCAAACGTACCCTACAGACATGGCACGGTTGGTGTAGTCCTGGATTCATTAACCGCATCTGAAAACAAACCCGGCGGCTAACCTGCAAGTGTAAGGAAAACAGCAATTGTTCACAATATTGCTGCAAATGAAACCTTGGGGTAGGCATCTCCGAGTTTGTTCATCTGTAACTTCTTTGATAACTGGCTTTGCAAGCTCTAGTTCAGGTTTGACCACCAGTATTTTCCCATCTTCGATTATGACTTTGGTACCCAAATAACCCACTTCATTGAGACTTGTCGGCATTTCTCGAGAGCTTGAAGCTGAAATGTTAGAATACGATGATCAATGGTTCTTTCAGAAAAATTAAAGTTTCAAAAGAAGAAGAAAACAGCATAACAAATTCAAAAGGCGAAAGCGAGCTAGAAGCGGTGGAACAGAAGAACTACCTGTGGTGATAATCAGCAGGAGAGCCACTAGAGTCGCAGCAAGTTTGGGGAGTGGAGACAAAGCCATCTTGATCTCTATTTTGTTCTTGATTAGGCAAAATTACTCTGCATGAGTAGAAGAATGATTAGTGCTTGAGTTGCCTTGTAGTTCACCAGTCGGTGAAGTGAAGGCCTTATTTATACACGTGACATGGCTACCTTCTGTAATTATGCGCAATGACAGCCTTCGTAAATCACCAATTAATTTGTTTTGAGTTTGAATTCTCTCTTTTTTCTTAAGACTTTTATCCTCCATTGTATCCAAGTCAAACCCCTTAAGAAATATATCTTTTTCTCATAAATTTACTCAATTTTATTTAATTAATTATCCATTTTTCACTCAGTTCACCTGATTTCATTTACTAATGATGGATGAATGAATTCAATTGAACATTCTAAGAATGATGGATGGATTAGATGGACCGAGTGAAAACAGGTGATGGATGAGGGTGATACTTAACCTGCCCTACTATTGATCATGTTACACTAACTAGTAAGTAAAAAATTGTTGTAATTTTACTCTAAGAGGTATTCGAATAATTTTTTGGTATATATGACTGAGCATTCAACATGTTAAGGCTATGACATGCATGATATCAATGTCTTACCGTACTGCTTATTGTAGCACCTTGATGTTACAGATGTCAATGTTTGGATTTATCAATCACCTAGAATTTATAGGTTTGGAGTGTTTTATTTTAATAATTAATACTCTCTTAGCTTTATCTTTCTAATCTTACACTAATCGTGTCACCCCATATATAAAATTACGGACACTTATTGTCCATGCCATATAAAACTGACAAGGGAGCAAAGATATTTTCCACTTTGTGGATGAAATTGTCCATTGTCACTTCACATATACAATCACAAATGTGCAAAATGAGCACACAGTGTGTGATTACTCATCAATATCACATCATATATACAATCACGAACATGCAAAATGAGTTCATAGTGTGTGATAGCCCATCACAATAATTCTGTTCTTTATTTCATGAATAGAAAAGCTTTAGTTTTGGTTTTTAGGCCTTTTTTCTATTGTTGTTTTGCCATTGTTCAAAGTAAAGTGTAACCTCACGATACAGCTACTTTTTGGCTTAAATTTTTTTTTTCCTAATTAGTTATCAAATGCACCACTAAACAATAATTTTGCATCGATTCTATCAAACTAATTATCTATTCAGCACTGATTTTTTGTTAAAATGCGTCTTTTTTTCCACGTTTCAGAGCATTAAAATAAGACATGCAGAAGGATTAGTAATTTATTAATCAAGGTTTTTTTGGGAGGGGTGTGGGGCTCCTCTATAGCTTGGGTGCAACTGTTGAAATTCACCATTGATATATAGCCTAAGTTTGCTCTTGTATGCTCGACTTAAAACTTTAATACCCATTTAGTTATCATTTTATTATATATGACGTACTCAAGTTCGATTTAAATTCAACTTGACTTGCTATTGGCCGAGTCTAACCTTATTATATTTTTTACGGCCATATTTCATGCCTTTTATCGTGTAAAAGCTCATTACTCGGATGTTTATGCGTGATTTTTGTAGAATAAAGTTAGTCGATATGGTGTCTAAATTAAAGGTGAAAAAAAGGTCTTATTTGCGAGTAGTTCAGCATATTATGACCTAATTTTCTTCAGAAGCCAGTTCTCTGTCGATTTGTGCGGACCCATGACAAGCAATACAGTATCTTAATGAATTGTACGTTTATTATCAGAAGAGAAATAAACATTTTCAAAGATATAGTAGTGATTAAATTTGCATCAACGGGTACATTAATTAGGGAAAAAAAACACTAGAAACAAAGAATGAATTGGTTTTATTGCTCATCCATTTTGGGTTCAATGGAGGGAGGGAAAAAATGACTGTTAATTGTCTATGTAATGAAAGATGAGTAACTTCGTTTAATTTTTTTTATGGCATATTATAGCATAGCAATATAATATTTCATTATTTAATTAATATATTTGATGGTTTGTTAATGGATCATAAATTGATTAACTGCACGACAACTTTTTTGTAGCTTCAAGCTGTGCTATCATCAAAGATAGAGAAATAAAGATAGTCCAACTCGAACTAGAAGTTGAGGTGGTAGGGAATATTAAAACAGTGACATATGAACAATCTCTTAAGAGGTGATTGTGATTTATTTGAATTTAATTATAAACGTCAATCAGGTATTAATCTTTGTACAGTTTCAGTGCGATTGACTGTGAATTGTAATCACTGGAAGTTGGAATTAAGAAGAATCATTCTTTTTTGGTTGCTCGATCCAGAAGAAGCTTTCCAATTTTCTTGCTCTGCATTGTGTATGGTTATGACGGCTTATAAGTTAATGGGATATGCTGATATATAGGTGAATTAATAGCTATCTTGTAATTGTGATTATCACAAATTAAGTAATCATTATTGTATTGCAAAGTCGATTGCATTACATTACTATTACATTACATCCAACCAAACATCACATTTGTTTCATATGGTTTAGGATCAATAAAGCTTGTATGCTATACTGTCTGTGTTCCAGATCCCAGAGCTTCTATTCTTCTAAGTTCCCCAAGGTGCGGTGGTTGACTGCAACGTGAAGTAAACCGCTTTAGGTTCAGCTTATTGACCTCCTTGGTCCTTGGAGCGGATTGGCTCTGAGAATCTGCCTTGCAATATTGGCCTCTTCCAATCTGATTGGTTCTGATCGAGAATCCGCATTGCAATACTGAAAGCTTTCGTTGGTCAGAAAGAGTTTCAGTGCTTGGAGGATTTAGGGCAAAATGCTCAGCATCAAAATGTTCTCTGTACTTTGTATTCCCCTTCCTGAGGAAGAATGTTTGGGGTGCCAACCCACCGTGCAAGATCCAACCCTTCTTACCCATTCGCAGTCGACTAGCTTTTCCTCTAGGCGCCCTCCTCCACCAAAAAAAAGAAAAGAAATTGTGGAAGAGATGATTACCTGCAGTTGTTGAGATCTCTACTGACTGTTTCCCTGTGCTACTCCTGTCGTATGATCTCTTCAATGTCCCCTTTTCAAAAGCCGGGGCCGAAAACTTTTTGTGCACATACTAATTAAGCGGAGTTGTCGTCGCTTCGTTCCCGTGAAAAGTATTTTAATTTCAAACGCCGGCCCGTTGTTATCCAACTCTAATTATAAGCATCACTACAATTATCATTATTATAAACATGCAGTGTTGGTGGACGGATCCATGAAATGTCAACAGATTTTTCGTGGACGGCTCGGTTACTGCCACAGTTCTCTTCTCGGTGCGTATCGTTTGCCCCCTGAACTCCGTACCGATGATACACGATCCGCTGGGTGATGATGTATGTCTTACTATAAAACACTCTTAAATATTTTGTTCGTAACCTAAAAATAGCTACTGGGATATTAGTTTGCAGACTATAGTTAGACTATATATTCAAAGTACATCTCTAATGTTATTAGTACGTAGGCAAATTCGATAACTTTACTTAAAATTGCGCTTGCCGGTGGAAAGAAGAAGAAATTTGAGCCCAGGGAGTTGGGCATGGACGGTTTGAAAAGGTTGAATAATGATTTGTCGCGGTTGAATAATCATCCAAGGGAACTAAACGGTCATTTGGAGCAGCTGGACGAGTTCAATGATGGTCTGAGGTGTTTGAATGATAATTTGAAGGATTTGAATGACTCTTTGATGACTGTGATGCCAATCTTGAGACAGTTCGTGCGGAACTTGCATTCTTTGGTAGGCATCCATGAGATACATTGAGGTGGTATGCAGTGTATTGATAGTTCTAAAAGTTTGATATATACAAAATTGTGCGTCCCAACAAATCTGAAATGATACCTTATTGTAACCAGAAAGATGAAATGGACAGTGAGTCGAAAATAGGATGCGATAGTGAGAGATTATCGAATCCAAGTCAAAGTTTTGAAAAGCATCTTTATGGCAACTTTTGAGCTGAATGACCTAACTCTACAGAGGGTTGACGTGATATCAACTGAGCCAATGTTCAGTCTGATTAGGCTTAAACAAGAACGTTGCAAATGCAGATGTTATCTGAACTCCAAATGAACTGGACCAAAATACATACACCTTGAACATGAATCCATGACATAAGCTGGAAAGGAGAAAACTTCCGGAATTCAAGTGTTATATTGAAATGCCCAATTGTACATTATTTAGAACAATCTTGAAATACGACCAAATAAAACGGGGTGAGGACAGTAATAAACAGGCCACTCAATCTTCACTAAAAACATGCTGAACTCAGAACAATCTTGCACAAAGAGGAGCTTCACTTGCTGGGTCTGAGTAACATGGTCCTCCTTGGAACTATATAGCACCGGAAAGGAAACTTCAATTGGTGTGATGCTGTCAAGAGGCCACTGCAAAGTCTGCAAACAGGCCTTGGTCAAGAGAAGTTGCCCCATTTGTTGTCGGTTTACATAAATTTCCCATTAGGGACCTGATCTGGTGCGACTGTAAGAGCCGGATTGACGGCATAAGAGTATATATCTCTTCCTCCATTGGCCAAATATTTGTGGTTGATGCCTGATGTCGATCATCGAGTAGTTCTTTATATCACTTTGAGTCCTTCGCCTCCACTGACTTCTCCAAAACAGGGCCTGCAGCTGCAGCAGCACATGAGAAACACAAGCCATCAATCATAAGTAGCGAAGTGGAACATTCGTATCCAAAGAGGATTAAGATTGCTTTCTGCAGAAAGAAGGTTACCAGATCTCATAGAAGCTGAATGCGATTAAGCCCCACATATGAAGTAGAAATTCCAAACAGATTACAGAATGTAAACTGCCAAGTTCATCACTTTTCCGGTATTAGGAAAAAGTTAGTTTCATGGATTCTATATGAACTACTGTTATTTAGAGACATTTAAGACAAAATGCATCAAAAAAATCTATATGAAATGCCCATTTTCCCAGCTCCATAACTCCATCTGCCTTAGTGCTGGGAGTAGGGACTGCAGCCTGACTTCTTATCTGAAAAACTCACTACAACAGTAACAGGATGGTATCCTAAAACCCTCAAATAGTTCAAGGGCTTTTTAGACTTAAAGATGAATGAGAAAGAAAATAGTATAAATCAAGTAGAAAGATCAAGGCATCTTCCGGAAGCTCCAGAAACTTTATGGAATAGATTTCACTTTTTGTCCACAGGTGAGAAGATTTCATTTGTGCTTCAAAATGAAGGTAAGAAGAAAGTACCCTTAAAAAGAAGGGGGAGAAAAACAGCACACATATATCAGATGGAATCCTACAATGAAAGAAACATCAATTGACAATGAGATTTGTTGGCATCAATTTGATTATACAAGCGAAAGCAAATCAACTTCTTGTTGCCAGTAATGGTGCAGGAAACTCTCTAATCTATGGCAAACATAGTAAAGCATGAATAATTCGCAACACAGTCACTCCTCTGGGCCCCCTTGATGAGTTGAATTTTTTATATACGATGGATTCCTTAGGCTGGACAGACGTTCCCAGCTAACTACTGGTTCCAGAGAAAATCAGCGAAGAAAATAGGATCATGCTGAAGCGCAGACAACAGCTTTTGTGCCTTGCTGGGGGTAAGGGAAATATGGGCCTCTCGTAGACCACCTTTTTGTCATGTTGTCTCAAAATATTTTTCATATGGCCATGAGAGAATAAACAATCATTTAGAAAGCCTCCTAGAAATTAGAATATATCCTTATCGATGACAGTACAGACTACATCTGCTCCTATTCTTCGAACTGATGCTTTGTTCCTAACAGACATCAGTTTTTGATGACTTGTTCTGAGGCACCTATACAAGATTGGATGAATAGGCTTGAAAATTGATGTTGATGATAAGAAAGAGTTTGACCAATATGACAGTGTATATTAACATAACAATCCAGCCAAGAGCAGAATTCCTGGTGGGATTGCTACTCACCTACAGCTGCGTCATTGTATTCATTTGATTAAAAAGACTGACAGTAACAAGAGCCACAAAATGTCTCAAAGAAAACTCGCAGGCGCATGTTAAACAAGTATACTGACCTTCTTGAAGCACTTTAGAGCCTTCATAAGAAAACAGGCATATTGCATTTGCGTAGCTTAGTTCTGCGAGTTCTTCATTAGTCATCTCCAGCATGGATGCAACGTAGGTGAGTACATTTGAATATTAGCCGGATGATTTAGCAATTCTTTTGGCAATTTCGATTCATCTTTCACCACATTTGACAAGGCATAAGTTGCCCTTGATTGTGGATTTTCTCCAAGTGCCTTGAGTTCTGGAGGAAGGGATGGATCACCTTCCACTAAGAACAAAGAATCCAAATTACATCTCAGCACAGCATCAGGTGCATCAGTCTCTAGTAAGATTCTGTCAGGGGCACTGCCTTAAGCAACTTCTTCGCCTTCTGTGGTTTCATTGACATAAGAAACCCAGAGAACGAGAAGAAGGAGCGAGCTTTGCCAATTCAGGGACCATCTCAGCAGATCCTAAAAACGAGTGGAGAATTACTCCATAAGGAAAGGGCACCTGTTTCATTACCAAGGAAGATAAACCCCTTAAAGCAATTAGTACAGTTTGAATACCCAAGAAACAATCTCAAATACACAAGTACAACATTCCATCATGCATATAAACGCGCCTGCAAAGCCAGTCCACAAATCCCAAATCGGAAAATCCCAATATCACTATCTGCTTAAACAATCAACACCCCAATTTTGCCCATATCCAATTTCCCACATCAAATACGTGGGCATGGTTCATATAGCCAATCGAATTTACAGAAGTAGAATCTAAAACATTCAATTAGCCTAGAAACCTATTTTTAAAGCAAGGACCAAAAATCCATCTCAAAATTCAGTAGCAAATTTAACATTTAAACAAAATACAGTTCCAGACCTCCAAAAAGAAATCACAGCAATCGATCAACGCAAACCCAATTCAAAGAATCATCAAGACACAGAAAAAGAGCATACCTTGTGCCTTCTCTCCCAAGGTTATGAAGAAGAGAAAAAGCAGTAGAAAGAATTAAACTGGGAAGGATTCAGGTGAAACCAATTCAAAGAATCATTATGAATTGGATAATCGGTGGATTACTGGAGTGTTTTTCTTACCCCCAAAAAAAAAAGTTTTTTTTAATGTTTCCCTCTAATAAAAAATAATATGGATGTGTTTTGCTTCAAATGAAAATTAAACTTACCTAATGTCAATAAGGTTTTTTAATGAATATTATTTAAACAACTCTACACTATTTATTAGTAACAAGAAATCATCTTATATGTAGTGAGTATTTAACAATATACTAATAAGTGCTTTTTTATGAGACAGACCCGTTATCCAAAAATTCAGCGATCTAGGCACATGTAGTAAAAAGGCAAAGGAAAAAAAGAAAAGAAAAAAGGTGCGTGGTACAACAGCCAGGCTAAGAATCGAAGAAAAGCGAAAGAAAACTCAAAAATTATTGAAAGCGCCGTTGCCGGAGATCTCGGATCACCCGTGGGATAGGTGAGAATACTCACCACTATACTACAACGAGCTGGCTGAGAGTTGCCGATACCAGTATTAAATTGTGTTTGAGTTTGGAAGACAGTAACTTATGCACGTACACATGGGGAAATAATTATTTGCTGCACAGTTGAGCTGAAATTTGGAATACTATTTTTAAGTGCTCAAAATGCCGAGAACCTATTGGAATCAAACAATCACTGATCCAAGGTTGATTGCAGTTGGGTGACCGAGTTTGAAATTCTTGAGTTTTTTTTTCTTTTTTTTTGCCCCACCATCGTCCTCTTATCATGGTCCCATTTTACCACCAACTATTTCAAGACTAATTGTGTATACGTGTAGATGTCGAACGCTTTAGTTTTGTTTGGGTTCACCATGTTTTGCCGTAAAGACCGGCCATAACAGGGCCCTTTCACCGACAAAGTTGTTTGGAAAATAGACATGACAGTTTATAAGATACATATGGGGTGTAAAAGATGTAATGATGAAGAAATTTTTGTCACATGAACACTTAACGTTAAGCGTTGTTGTAATTTTCAAAATAATTAAGCTTAAAATCTCATCAGTTATTGCTCTTTAACCAGCGCCCATACAATACTAGTTGCAAAAACCCATTATTATAAAATTGCACATGAGATCCTATTAGATTATCATTTACTTCCCTTAATGCAGTCAACAAATACTCAAGTATAATAATCGATAATGACCATTGACAACTTGATAATATTAAACAATATAGCATATCAATTTAGGTCATCAATCTAAGACACATTTTGTGCATCTTGATGCAAGAATTCTTACCATCATCCTTCAACATGTAAAAGCTCATCCACCTTGTAGGTTGTATGGCTATTTGGGATAAGGGAAAAATCATCGATACATATATTATTACTAGAATACGACAGTGAATGCATTTCATACAAACACCATATGTTTACAATTACATCCTTCATGATAATTCTTGGAGTACTAGTCGAACTCTTATTTTCAATAATGCAGAGGTTTTTTAGACACTGAGGATGTGGATTAATTGCTTCAGAATGCTGGTTCCAGGATTTCTTAGCAGATTTTTAGGAGTTATTTACTTAAGCCCTATTTTATTTCGTGTTTTTGAGGACTTAGATAAGAACTTACATCTCTTTACACCTTCTTACATATCTTTATAGCTCCTTAAATCCTTAGCATAATCCTTACATCCTCTTACATCTCCTTACATCTCCTTGCATATTCTTGCATCTTCTTACGTCTCATATAAATTTTCTATAACATTCATTTATTTTAATTACAGAAATATGTATATTTTTAATTATGCTACCAATATACAGGAAAATTGACTCATATTCCAGGGAGAATGGATTTGAAAGAGGCAATAATGAACCAACCCTATATGTGAAACAACGAGGTAATTCTCATTTTTGGTGTTGTGTACTGTTTGTATGTTGACCATATGATTTATATGGGGTCATGTGAGTCCATTATTGAAGAATTCAAGTCTTGTATGATGGAAAAATTTGAGATGTCAAACTTGGGTTTGTTGCATTACTTTCTTGGCCTGGAGGTGCATCAAAGTGAAGATGGTATTTTTATCTCACAAAAGAAGTATGTTGATGATTTCCTAAAGAAGTTTAATATGCTGAACTGCAGACCCATGCCAACACCCATGAACGTGAATGAAAAACTTGTGGTTGATGATGACACTGACATGGCAGATGCAAAGCAATTTCGAAGCATGGTTGGTGGCCTAAATTATTTATCTCACACTAGACCAGACATTACATTCTCTATAAGTGTGATCTCAAGATTTATGCACGGCCCAACTGTTCATCATCTTGGTTCAGCAAAGAGGATTCTCAGATATGTGGCTGGTAGTCTTGATTTTGGAGTTTGGCACTCGAAAGCATCAGATTTCAAATTGTATGGGTTTTCGGATAGTGATTGGACAGGATGTTCAGATGACAGAAGGAGTACTTCTGGGTGCTTATTTTCTTAAGGTCCGGTGCTATTTCATAGAGCTCAAAGAAATAGGATGTCATTGCTTTGTCCTCATCAGAGCAGAATATGTTACTGTTACAGGAGCAGCTTGTCAAGCAATCTGGTTACGAAGGTTATTGGCTGATTTCCTTCAAGTTCAACAAGCAGCTACGGAGATTTTTTCTGACAACAAGGCAACAATAGCCATGACAAAGAATCAAGGATTTCACAGTAGAACAAAGCACATAGATATCCGTTATCATTTTATTCGAAAGTTGGCTGCAGATGGAGAAGTAACCCTGAGCTACTGCAGCACTAACAATCAAGTTGCAGACAGTTTCACAAAATCGCTTTCATGAGCTAAGCATGAAGTATTTAGATTACAAATGGGTGTGACCAGTTTTGAAGCAAGAGGGAGTATTGATTAATTGCTTCAAAATGCTTGTTCCTAATTTTCAGGATTTGTTAGCAGATTTTTAAGAGTTGTTTATTTAGTCAGAATAAGCAACGTCTTTCCATGTTTCAGTTAAGCAATACTCTTGGCATAGGTAATGGGTTGTGATGCCCGCTTCTGTTTGTTAATTCCTGATTTTTTGGAGTCTAGTTGTCATTGTCATGCCATAAATTTGATTCGAAGTTAATGAGAAAGTTTGTTAACAAATGCCACTTTGCAAATTGTCTCTAGCCTCTTGTTTATTATAATCCTCTGCTCCAACAGATGATAAACATTACAAACACTGTAGCTTTAATTTATTTTTGGCTAATACACTCAACAATAAGCAGAAAGCCCACGGGATGAGATCGATGCAAATCTGATCAAACGTACCATACAGACATGGCACGGTTGGTGTAGTTCTGGATTCATTAACCGCATTTGAAAACATACAGGCCGGCTAAATGGCAAGTGTAAGGAGGACAACACTCATACAAAAAGCCGCAAGCGTAACCTTTCGGTATGCATTTCAGAGGTTGTTCATCTGTAACTTCTTTGATAACTGGCTTTACAAGCTTTGGTTCGGGTTTGACCACCAGTATTTTCCCATCTTCTATGATGGTTTTGCTACCCAAATAACCCACTTCCTTGAGACTTGTCGGCATTTCTCGAGAGCTTGAAGCTGAAGTTAATGTTAGAATACAATAATCAAAATAATTTTATATGCATACTCGAGAAGGATCTATCAGATTACATTGCAATGGCTCTTTCAGAAAAATTAAAGTTTCACAAGAAGAAGAAAACAGCATAACAAAGTCAAAAGGTGAAAACGAGCTAGAAGCGGTGCAACAGAAAACTACCTGTGGTGATAGTCGATCAGCAGGAGAGCCACTAGAGTCGCAGCAAGTTTGGGGAGCGGAGACAAAGCCATCTTGATCAGACAAAATTACTCTGCATGAGTAGAAGATTGATTAGTGCTTGAGTTGCGTTGTAGTTCACCTGGCAGTGAAGCGAATGCCCCATTTAGACACGTGAGGCTACCTCCTGTAATTATGTGCAATGACAGCCTTGGTAAATCAACAATTAATTTTGTTTGAATTTGAGTTTTTTAAGCTCCGTTCGATTCTTAGAAAATTTGTGGAAAGAAAAGTTGAAGGAAAAAAATGTGAAAGAAAAAAAAGTACAGAGAAAGTGAGTTTTTTTCTCTTGTTTGAATTGAGAAAAAAATACAAAAATTTAAATGAAAAATTTGAATGTTGATGAACTACTTAAATCATATTGACATCATCTAAGTAGAGCGAGGTTTAAAAAGATTGAGAATTCTTTTGGGAACTTCTCCCAAACTTTTCTCACAATTTTATAAGGAAAATTTTTTCACTTGTTTCTAACAAATTTTCCACTTAATTTTCCTTCATATTTTTTTTTATGTGATTTTCTCTAAACCAAACACAAGAAAAAGGTTACTTTTCCAAATTTTTTATTTCCGTCAAATTTTTCAAGGTCCAAATGGAGCCTAAGACTTTGACCGCCCATTTTATCCGAGTCAAACGCCTTAGGAAATATATCTTTTTCTTATAAATTTATTCAATGTTATTTAATTAATTATCCATTTTTCACTCAGTCCACTTGATTTCACTTACGAATGATGGATGTATGAATTCAATTGAACGTTCTAGGGGTGATGGATGGATCAGATGGACTGAGTGAAAGCAGGTGATCGATGAGGGTGATTCTTAACCTGCCCCAATTATTGATCATGTGACGCTAACTAATAGGTAAAAAAATGCTGAAATTTTACTGTATTATGACTAAACATACAACATGTTAAGGCTATGACATGCATGCTATGTCTTACCAAACTGCTTATTGTAGCGCCTTGATATTACGGAAATTGATATTCAGATTTATCAATCACCTAGAATTTATAGTCCACACAACAATCATGAGGCTAACCATTATTCAAATTTATATATACTTAAGTAGATTTGGAGTATTTTATTTTAATAATAATCTCTTAGTTTTCTTTTCTTATCAATACGCTAGTCGTATCACTCCATATATAAAATTACGGATACTTATTGTCCATGTCATATAAAATTGACCAGGAAAAAAAATATTTTCTATTGTGTGCATGAAATTGTCCATTGTCACTTCATATATACAGTCATAAATGTTCAAAATGAGCACACAGTGTGTGATAACTCATCAATATCACTCCATATGTACAGTCACGGACGTGCAAATTGACCGCACAGTGTGTGATAGCCCATCACAATAATTTTGTCCTTAATTTTCATGAATAGGAAAGCTCTAGTTTTGGTTTTTAGATCTTTTTTCTTTTGTTGTTTTGCTATTTTTCAAAGTAAAAGTGTAACCTCACGATGTAGCTAGTTTTTGGATTAATTTTTTTTTCTTCTAATAAATTATCAAATGCACCACTAAACAATAACGTTGCGTCATTTCTATCAAACTAGTTATGTATTCAACACTTATTTTTTATTAAAATTTGTATTTTTTTTTTCCCATTTAAGAGCATTAAAATGACACCACAAATTCAAGAAGTTATTGACAACATATTGATCTTGATAATTAGCTTTTTCACCTCGCACCGTCAAATACTACTGTAGGCGCTAAAAAAAAATGAAAAGTGTTACATCAGAAATTAATATAAAATAATTATTTCGGGTTAGGCCATTTAATTAATTTAATTTATTAAATAAATTGGGTCGAATTGACTACCAAATCATAATCCAAACGACTACCAAAGCAATAGTCAAATTGACTATTAAATTGCCAACCAAAAGGACTAATAAGTCAAAGGCCCAAAAAGATGAATAAGTCGCAAACTCTAGTTAGGAGTGGGGGATTCTTTCCCTATAAATATAGCACTACCTCCTACTTAGGGGTGGAAGATTCATTCACTTTGTCGGCATTTTAGAAGAACTCACAAGAGCTTAGGACTTTTCTCTGGCCGAAGACAACAAGCATTCCAAACACGTGTCGTCTACGTGCAGAGATTAAACTCATATCTTAATTGAGATTAAGCCTCTTAGACTCTCTTTCAAGATCAAATTCATTCAAGTTTATTCAAGGAGATTGAATCAGAGAATTTATTACACTTGTTCTTGGAACAAGTATATAGAGATTGTATCTATTCTTTGGTATAAATACAAAAATTTAATTTGTTACTCAATTTCTTATCTATTTTATTTTAGACTCAAAATTAGTGCTTACAACTATCTCTATCTCTTTATTATAATTTTTTTATTTAAAATTGTTATTATTGTTGGTGACCTCCAAATTGGAGGGAACACTCAACAAAAATAAGAGAGGGGATGGGGAGAGACTCAACGAGGAAGGGGGGAGAGAAAGTCCCAGGTGTATATTACTATTAGTCTATCATACACCTTCGTTTTTCTGCACATCATTAAATGAACATTGAATTGTTCGCTCCAACACACTCCATCTAATCAAACGTACACTTTTAGCTGGAAAAATCACTCTACGTCCTTCTCCTCTGTCTATGCACCTCACTGCCAGGTTGTAGGGTCCTACCAAATATTATCTTGTAGTACTAACACATGGACTACTATTGCATACGGGGCCTACATAAATGAATAATTGATTAGGCCCGATAATTATACCAGTGTTTGGTAGATATTTACTGGCGCGTCTATCACTTTGTCAATCGAGTGGTTGTCCATCTGCTTTTTCTCTTTCTTTTTCATTTGGTCGCGGTTTGAGGGATAAAAAGTAAAAAAATTTCACATGACTGATGGTAAATATCACTAACATCAACATTATTGTATCCTTAAGACATACACAAAACTACTGTTAGAGTACATATGTGTTGTAAACATCACTAACATCAACACTACTGCTCCAACGCATATTTTTTCTGACCAACACACATTACGTTTTACACAACATATGCTTACATCAATCCTTGGAAACACTCCGGATGATTAAGGGTGTATACACAGTAGAAACTAACAATACACTTTTTAACACTTATTTTCAAACACTATTATGAGAACACCTCCACAGGTGCGAGAGAAGAGAGAATGAGGGAGGGAGTTTGGACAGAGGCTCAGAGAGGTAGTGAGGAGAGAAAGTCAAAGACAAAAGTAGTGGGGCATGACTGCAAGCCAACCACGGGTCCACGACAGGCCCCTATCCCAAGCGTCCATAGGGCGCTCGAAATCATGAATGCAAGCAAGAAAATGGCGCGTGAGAAAAGTGCTATTTAAAACAACGCTCAGGCGCAAATTTTCTATGAATAAGTAATGTAAGTGGCACTCTGGGTGCACTCGCTTTGAATGCCTTGGGCCATCGTACGACACCGAAATGTACGGCCCAACACACTCCATCCGATCGAGTGTACGGTTTTCGCTTGGAAAATCAGTCTATGTGCTTCTCCTCTGTCCATGTACTCAGACTGTCACTTCACCGTAGGCAAAAGATCGAGGAAGGCATCCTAAATTGTAATTATTACCTTCTTTACCAAAAAAAAAAGTTCTCATGCTGTCAAGCTGTAGGGTCCAATACAATGTGATCTTACAGTACTGACGCACAGATCATTGTCTACATGTGAGGGCATGCGTAAATGAATTACTGATCAGGTCCGGTAATTTTACCAGTATTCGATGGACATTTGCTTCAACAAATCTGAAAAAGCAAGTGGAAATTGAAAAGATATGAACGATGCATGTATGCATGATATATGTGGATGTTTTAAAACAAGTGAGTTAGGGTAAAGCTCTACCTTATCCATCACCTGCATAAACATTCACAAATTATTATCAACAACATTCACAAATTCATAATCGTATTGAAGAGGTCAAACAAGCAAAGTATACGATCACATGAAGTCGTTCGGCTGAATAAGATAATGGTTTCCCCAAAATCTCAAGTGCTGTTTCTTGTGCTTGTCATTCAGTGCGTAGTACACTAGTACCGGTTACTGAAGTAGAGTACATGGTCACGTACGATTATACGGGTTTGTAGGCCCCACCCAGGGTATAAGACCACTGTCAACTAAGTCAACGTTAAACTTTGCGTAGTCCCGGTTGGCCCAGCTCAAGACAATCCACGAATTCACAACTGTGATGAAGGAGATTACTAAAGCAGAGCAAATGGTCACGTCCACATTATAATCACCTTGCCAGCCAGTACTGCGAAATAAAAACCCAAGACAAGTCCGTCGTCAACAAGATTTAATGAGTCCTAATTATCAAATATTTCATTTGAAAAAGAAATTAAAAAAAGGTACCTTCACTACTCCTTTTGAGGTTTCAGATAATATTCTTTAACACTTTTAACCTTTTCGAATTATTATTTCCCTCTTTCACCTCGACCTAATAAAACTAAACTGAGAACTGAAACTCAAACTGAATGAACCAGACCCATACCGATCCGACATCTAAAACAGACTCATCCGAAAGTGGACCCGAAATATAAAATGACCCAAACCGAACAGAACCGAACCACACCATATCAGGCCCGAAATTTCTGACAAAGTTACTTATTTTTGCATGACAAGCTTATTGGACAAAAAATCAGTTGACCCGAAGTCGACCCAAATCGAAATTCACTCGACCCAAACTGAACCAACATGAAATGCCGTTTGACTCGAAACATGACCCGACCCAAATTTAACCCGAATCGAATGACCTGTTTGCCAGGTCTATCTTCACCTATGCATCAAAATATTAGAAACCCCTAAGATTATAAGAGTCTATTCATGCTCTTGAAATTGCCTTAATTGGTTAACACTAAAAAAAAATCATAGTTTGAGGGCACTAAAAGCAATGAAGATGTCAATTTTCTCGCTTGAACTTGGCCGGATGTTGGGCAATTAAAGATTGGAACACGAGAGTGAAATTTCTCCAAAAATGTGAAGGAAAACCGAAACAGCACCATATATAATGTTCGGAGGCTTGCTAGATCATGGCGACCTTAGCGTTGGTCTCGGATGTCATCACCATAGCGCTGCTGGCTACATCAGTTGGATCAAATGTTAAGAGAATTGAAACATAACTAAATCAAGTTTTGTAAAAAAATTACAAACACGAAAAGTATTTTTGTAATTTTGGAGGTTTGTGATGCTTAGGGTGAAGGAGGACAAAAAATTATTCGAAAAGTTTAGAAGGTAAAGGATATTTACCTAAACTTTGAGGGGTAAATAAATATATTTACAATAAAAAGACCTATTAACTTCTTGCTAATGTCTAAATTATTGCCTTATTGATGATTACAAGTAATCATTGTTGTTAGAATAGAATAACACCAGTTTTGATTTGCACGTAATGCGTGCGGATTAATAACAACTCTTTATTACATTTGTGGTTGATGCCTGATGTCGATCATCGAGTAGTTATTTACATCACTTTGAGTCCTTCGCCTCCACTGACTTCTCCAAAACAGCGCCTGCAGTTGCAGCAGCACATGAGAAACACAAGCCATAATCATGCGTAGTGAAGTGGAACATTCGTATCCAAAGAGGATTAAGATTGCTTTCTGCAGAATGAAGGCCACCAGATCTCATAGAAGCTGAATGCGATTAAGCCCCACATATGAAGTAGAAATTCCAAACAGATTACAGAATCTAGACTGCCGAGTTCATCACTTTTCCAGTATTAGGAAAAAGTTAGCTTCATGGATTCTATATGAACTACTGTTATGTAGAGACATTCAAGACAAAATACATCAAAAAGATCAATATGAAATGCCCATTTTCCCATCTCCATAACTCTGTCTGCGTTAGTGCTGGGAGTAGGGACTGCAGCCTTACTTCTTATCTGAAAAACTCACAACAACAGTAACAGGATGGTATCCTAAAACCCTCAAATAGTTCAAGGGATTTTTAGACTTAAAGATGAATGAGAAAGAAAATAGTATAAATCAAGTAGAAAGATCAAGGCATCTTCCGGAAGCTCCAGAAACTTTAGGAATAGATTTCAGTGTTTGTCCACAGGTGCGAAGATTTCATTTGTGCTTCAAAAATTCAGGTAAGAAGAAAGTACCCTTAAAAAGAAGGGGGAGAAAAACAGCACACATATATCAGATGGAATGATCCTATCATGAAAGAAACATCAACTGACAATGAGATTTGTTGGCATCAATTTGATTGCATAAGCAAAACCAAAATCAACTTCTTGTTGCCAGTAATGGTGCAGGAAACTCTCTAATCTATGGCAACCATAGTAACGCATGAATAATTCGCAACACAGTCAACCTTCTGGCCCCCCTTGATGAGTTGAGGTTTTTATATACGATGGATTCCTTAGGCTGGACAGATGTTCCCAGCTAACTACTGGCTCCAGAGAAAATCAGAGAAGAAAATAGCATCATGCTGAAGAGGAGACAACAGCTTTTATGCCTTGCTGGGGGTAAGGGGAAAATGGGCCTTTGCTAGACCACCTTTTGTCATGTTGTCTCAAAATATTTTTCATATGAACATGAGAGAACAAACAATCATTTAGAAAGCCTCCTAGAATATATCCTTATCCATGACAGTACAGACTACCTCTGCACCTATTCTTCGAACTGATGCTTTGTTCTTAAAAGACATCCGTTTTTGATGACTTGTTCTGACGCACCTGTACAAGATTGGATGAATAGGCCTGAAAATTGATGTTGATGATAAGAAAGAGCTTGACTACTACGACAGTGTATATTAACATAACAATCCAGTCAAGACCAGAATTCACAGTGGGATTGCTCCTCACTTACAGCTGCATCATTGTATTAATTTGACTAATAAGACTGAAAATAACAAGAGCCAGAAAAGGTCTCAAAGAAAACTTGTAGACGCATTTTAAACAAATATACTGACCTTGTCGAAGCACTTTAGAGCATTCATAAGAAAACAGGCATATAGCATTTGCGTAGCTTAGTTCTGCGAGTTCTTCACTAGTCATCTCAAGCATGGATGCAACGTAGGTGAGTACATTGTGAATATTAGCCGGATGATTTAGCAATTCTTTCGGCAATTTCGATTCATCTTTCACCTCACTTGACAAGGCATAAGTCGCCCTTGATTGTGGATTTTCTCCAAGTGCCTTGAGTTCTGGAGGAAGGGATGCATCACCTTCTAGTAAGAACAAAGAATCCAAATTACATCTCGGCACAGCATCAGGTGCATCAGTCTCTAGTAAACTTCTGTCAGAGGGCACTGCCTTAAGCAACTTCTTCACCTTCTGTGGTTTCATTGACATAACAAACCCAGAGAACAAGAAGAACGAGCTGAGCTTTGCCAATTCAGGGACCATCTCAGCAGATCCGAAAAACGAGTGGAGAATTACTCCATAAGGAAAAGACTCCATTGCCTTCATTACATCAAGAAAGTCACCGAAGGCACGAACACAGTGGACAGAGGCCGGTCTTCTAAGCTCTCTGGCTAGCTCTAGCTGTTGCTTGAACACTTCAACCTGAACATTAAAATCAATCTCCCTGCCCCGAGATCCTTTGTCTAGACCAATCTCCCCACCAGCAGCATAGGGAGCTGAATTGAGTACCGTCTCAAACTCCTAAACCAGTCTGGGCTCCTCTCAGTAACATACCAAGGGTGCACACCAAAACAAGGAACAACACAAGGATAAGAGTCACCCATCTGTTTAACCAAATGCCAGTCTTTCAGCACTACACCATGAACTGCAAAATGTGACAACCCCAGAATCAAGCGTTGAACGGATTAACTGTGGGGCAAGGTTAAAAATTCTAGGGTCTTCCAGGTGACAATGAGCGTCAAATAGCTTCATGGTTTCCTCAACCAGCTCCTTATTAACTCTCCCACACCTGCAACCTTAACTTCTTCGCACTTAATAGTGAACTTTCAGCCTGCTATGGCCTAAGAGAGAATCTATCCATTCAAAAACGGAAACTAGAAAACTACCTGTTTCATTACCAAGGAAGATAAACCCCTTAAAGCAATTAATACAGCTTGAATACCCAAGAAACAATCTCAAATACACAAGCACAACATTCCATCATGCATATAAAAGCGCCTGCAAAACCAGTCCACAAATCCCAAATTGGAAAATCCCAGTATCATTATCTCCTTACACAGTCAACGTTTCAATTTTGCCAATATCCCATTTCCCACATCAAATATGTGGGCATGGTTCATATAGCCAATCGAATTTACACAAGTAAAATCTAAAACATCCAATTAGCCTAGGAAGCTATTTTTAAGGCAAGGACGAAAAACCCATCTCAAAATTCAGTAGTAAATTGAATATTTAAACAAAATACAGTTCCAGACCTCCAAACAGAAATCACACCAATCGATCAACGCAAACCCAATTCAAAGAATCATCAAGACACAGAAAAAGAACATACCTTGTGCCTTCTCTCCCAAGGTTATGAAGAAGAGAAAAAGCAGTAGAAAGAATTAAACTGGGAAGGATTCCGGTGAACCCAATTCAAAGAATCATCATGAATTCGACAATCGGTGGATTCGTGGGGTGTTCTTCTTACCAAAAAACAAAAGTTTCGCTTTTTTATGTTTCCTTTTAATAAAAAATAATATGGATGTTTTTTGCTTCAAATGAAAATTAAACTTTCCTAATGCCAATAAGGATTTTTTTTTTAATGAATATTATTGAACGACCTACACTATTTATTAGCGACAAGAAATCACCTTACATGTGGATGTGGTGAGTATTTAACAGTATTTTAATAACTGTTTAATTCTTATCAAATCAAATATTTCATTTAACAACATGACATCTTCCCTCACAACTTTAACTTATTATATTATATATACCAAAATTATTCTATTAGTTTTTAAATTATTTATGGTAAAGATGATAGTGGATCCTAAATCCTACTTAAACTCATTAAATTCAATCAAATTAAAAGATTTGTGTCAATTCAAATGGAACTTAATTGGTCTTAAGAGATTTTAGGTTTGAGTAGTCATAGTCTCATAAAGAGGCACTTTTTCTTCTAGGATCAATGTTAAAGATATGTTTTTTCCCCTTAATATTTCAATATATATAAGTTTGATTACTTCTCCTTTTTTTCATAATTAAAATCCATTCTCCGTTTTGATAATCATTAAAACAAGGTGATGAAAAAAAGAATATGATCAAATAGCCAGAGGATATTATAACTTAGGAATTATATGAAATCATCTTTTTGTCCATAATTTATCACACGTCTAAAATACGCATATCCTATGCCCTGGTGGATAGAGTTAATATGATTAGGGTGCCAGTTAATACTTTGTTGGCGTAACCGACGAATATTTAAGCTTAGTAATTCGCAACTAAATGTAATCATTAAAAATTTGGTGATTTTAGATCTTAAATGATATATTAACATGGGACTTATTGTATTGGAGATGTAACAATGATAACCACTATAAATTGATTAAGTAAATTTCCTTGGAACATATTATATCATCCTCCTTGACCCATTATGCAAAAATTCAGGCATGTGTAGGAAAAAGAAAAAGGAAAAAAAAGAAAGGAAAAAGGCGTGTGATCTAGCAACCAAGCTAAGAATCGAAGAAAAGCAAAAGAAAATTAAAAAATTGGGCGGGAATGCTCACTATTATACTACAACGACTTGGTTGAGAGTTGCACACACTGCTATTTAATTGTTTTGTGAACGTGGTAGACAGTAACTTATGCACATGCACATGCACATGGGAAAATATTATTTGCTGCATAGTTGAGCTGAATTTTCGAATCAAACAATCACTGATCCAAGGTTGATTGTAGTTTGGGGATTGAGTTTCATATTCCTGAGGTTCCCTCGTTCGTCCTCTGATCATGGTCCAATTTTACCATCAATTATTTCAAGATTGATTGTGTATACTTAGATGTCTAATGCTTTAATTTTGTTTGGGTTCACCACATTTGACCATAAAGACGGGCCTCAACGGGTCCTTTCACCAACAAAGTTGTTCGGAAAATAGATATGATAGTCTATAAAGTATATATGGGGTGTAAAAGCTGTGAAGATGAAGGAATTAATGTTTGTCACAAACACTTAATGTTAAGCGTTGTTGTAATGTCCAAAATAATTAAGCTTACAATCTCATCAGTTATTGCTCTTCAACCAGCACCCGTCCGGTACTGGTTGCAAAAACCCATTATAAAATGAGATTCGATTAGATTATCATTTACTTCCCTCAATGTAGTCAACAAATACTCAAGTATAATTAATTGATAATGACTATTGAGGGCAGCCTTGTGCACAAATTTTCTGCATCCATGCAGGGTCCGGAGAAGGGTCCACTCTAAGGGGTGTATTATGGGCAGCCTAGCCTGACTTTATCAATGGCTGATTCCAAAACTTGAACTTGTGACCTTTTGATCATATGAAGACAACCTTACCGTTACTTTAAGGCTCTCCTTCTGATGATGACTATTGACAATTTAGCAATACTAAACAACATAGCATATCAATTTGTGCATCTTGATGCGAGAATTTATACCATCATCCTTCAACCTGTAAACACTTATCCACTACATATGTTGTATGGATATGTGGGATGAGGGGGAAATCATCGATATATGTATTATTACTAGAACACGACAGTGAATACATTTCATAGAAACACCATTGATTTACAATTACCTATTATAAAATTGCAAAAACCCATTATAAAATTGCGCATGAGATCCTATTAGATTATCATTTATTTCCCTTGATGTAGTCAACAAATACTCAAGTATAATAATTGATAATGACTGTTGACAATTTGTAACATTAAACAATATAGGATATCAATTCAAGTCATCGATCTAAGACACATTTTGTGCATCTTGATGCAAGAATTTTTACCATCAACATATAAAAGCTTATCCACTTTGTGGGTTTTTTGGCTATTTAGGAAGAGAGGGAAATCATCGACACATATATTATTACTACTAGAACACGACAGTGAATACATTTCATACAAACACCACAGGTTTACAGTTACATCCTTCATGATAATGCTTGGACTACTACTCCAACTCTTGCTTTCAATAATACAGAGGTTTTTCAGACACTGAGGATAAACATTACAAACACCGTAGCTTTAATTTATTTTTGGCTAATACACTCAACAATAAGCAGAAAGCTTAAGACATGAGATAGATGCAAATCTGATCAAACCATACAGACATGGCACGGTTGGTGTAGTCCTCGATTCATTAATTGCATCTCCTAATGGCCATCTTGCAATAGTAAGGATGACAACAGTCTTTCCCACTGACAACACATTAAAAACCTCTGGGTATGCATTTCAGAGTTTGTTCATCTGTAACTTCTTTGATAGCTGGCTTTACAAGCTCTGGTTTTGGTTTGACCGCCAGTATTTTTCCATCTTCTATTATAATTTTGGTACCCAAATAACTCACTTCCTCGAGACTTGTCGGCATTTCAGAGTTAGTATTGCTTATTAAATTATATTAATTACCAAATGTATTTTATAACTCACTAAATATTCATCATAATTCGTTAAATAAATATCATAACTCACTAAAAGAAATAGCACAAGTAACTGGAATTTTTTAAGTATGTCATTCTTGTGCAATTAAAGAATACTATATTTTAGTTAACAAACGATTTGTTTTTTTTTGGAGAGCGGTACCAAAAGATATATCATAGCACATTATAAGCTAAATGTAAAATATTGCTCACTAAGCATATATCATAACTCAGCAAAAGTTACAATGCAGCTTACTAAGAAATCGTATGTCAAAATGTGAACAAGATTGTGTATGTGCTTGCTAAAACTGTGTATTATATGTTGGTTCACTTTTTTATTATGAATAATTAATACTGCTCAGTAAATCATATTGATCATCAAATATATTTCGTAAATTATTAAAAAAACTATTACAGCTCACTAAATAAATATCATAGCTTACTAAATAAAATAATATTATAGACAATTAGAATATAATTTAGTAAGATTTAAATGCATAATAATATTTTCTTTACTACAATAGTATATTTTAATGAGCTATATAATATTTTCTTTACTATAATAGCATATTTTAATGAGCTATATAGTATTTTACTAAGCGATACCTGGGTAAATAGTGACCCCTTGGTAGTGTAGAGCCTTCTATAAGCCTTCTAGAAGATAGGGGAAGAATTCTCAAAAAATACAATTCATCTTGATTGTAATTATCTTAGCGTTTTGACTTATTTTCTTAAGATAATTTGTAAGCTCCCTATTAGTCCACTTGCCTCAATATTGTCACACCTAATTTACTAAATAAAAACACCTTCAAAATATATCTTGGTATAAAAACAGTAAATAGGTCCATAATATGGTGCACGGACGTCCAAGTCCAAATGTTGGAGTATTATTATCCAATATCCTCAAAGTACAGTATGTTATCATCTAATATCCAAATTTTTAATTATAAATTACTAAATCTGACCATTCATCAGCTACACTGATGGCTACAAAAATGAGATTTTAATCAGTTTAACCATATCCGCAAAAACCTATGATATACTTAATATTATAAATGTCCAAAGTTGTGGATGAAAAAATGTTACACCATTTATAAGTTGTACACGCTTTCACTATCCAATCACGCTATTTTTTAAAAAAAATTAAGACGTAACAATATGATTTTTAAGGCATGACAGGACATACATGAGGTGTCATGTAGCAATACATTAATCAATTTTTTCCCAAAATTATATTGAATGTTGAAGAACGTAAGTATGTAACCTTCATACTTCCTATTATTACTTATGATTTGCGTCCTTTCACTTTTAGGGGATTCATGTGGCCAATATTAATCTCAAAAAAAAAAAAAAAAAGAGACATGCAAGGGGGGTTAGAGAGCGTTTTTTTTTAAACCTCACATTGCGTTGTTAAGAATACATACAAATAACTAACCTTAAAAGGCTTGTGTATGTACGCTTGACATTTATTTTGTGCTAGGAACTAAGAAAAGTACATCACAGAGCGTGTTACAGTAGGATCCTGCACCCACGCATTGAAGAACCTTACCTTGTTGACCTATCTCCATAAATTTGGGTTGGAGTTGGACCATCTCTATTTCCATACCTGCATTCATTGGTTCAGGTTTTTTGTCAGCGAGTTCTTCGATTATGATTTTGGCCATCTGTGGCATTCATATACCACCATTTGAAACCCCGAAAGTCGGAACTATATCGACAAAAGTATAATTATATGTTAGTTGTAGAAAAAGGATGATCATAATCTTGTCATATGCATGATCATTACTTAACACTAGTTGTTTAATGAAAAAAAGGGTATAAATTATTTTTCCTAAAATTGCAAAATAAATAAAACAATTATAAACGTCTTACATACATGATCCAAGTATCCTTTTCTTATGACGTAATTGTAACAAAAATGGTCTCACGACTCACATGGGCTTTTACGTACAATTAAAAAAACACATGTCATAATTTTTGTCCAACTAATATGACTAATCAATAATAAAGCTTCACTTGGACATAGCATGGAAGAACTCCCCCCCCCCCCCCCCCCAAAAAAAAAAAAAAAAGAGAAAGAGAAAGTAAAAGTGGCCTTGAAAGCAAAATAGAAGGTAAGAGTTAAAGAGATTAACCATTAACGCAAGTTAGGAAAGCGAAAAAGATGGCAAGCTTGGGAACCGAAAACAAAGTCTTCTCCATGATTCCCTTTATTCTTCGTGACTTTATTATTTGCTGATAAGTGTTGCGCTGCTTATGGAAATGATATAACATGTCTTGGTATTTATAGTCTAATTCTTGCCACCCATCATCCCGTGTGTTCAGCAGTAAGGGATGATGAATTTTACCTGCAAGATCAGGGGTTCAAACACTCCCACCGTTGCGGCGCTTGGTGAGGCATTCTGTTGATGAAGCTCTCAGCTGAAGTCATGCCCTTGGCTTGGGGTGAGCTCAACCCCCGCTAAAATTTCCGCACCAAAAAAAAAGTTTAATTCTTGCCTACTATTCTTCCAATAGTTTTGCGCAACACTTAATAATACAATCCTTTGTTTTTCATTTCATAGCATTGAGGAATTGGGATGCATAGTATTGTGGGATGAACATGGATAGGCATAATTTTTTTTCCTTTGTTTTCTGACGTAATGAGAGGGGTTGCTCCAACTCTAAATTGTATCACTTTTTATTTTTGGAGGGAACATGGGGGGAAAGAGTGTGTGTGTATGTGCGTGTTAGCACTTTTTGGGGGGAACATGAGAGAGAAGGAGAGACAGGAAACTGTAAAACGTGTAGTTGAGGGTTGGAAAGTTATCATTCTTTTTCATATTTTTAAGGCTCAAAGTTCACCTTAGGAAGATTCAAACTTAACCTATTAATGTACCCAAAAGGGTTAGACATTTAAAGATTAATCGATAATCAATCCAAATTTGCCTTTGGAGGATTTGCGTCTTAGTAGGATTCAAGGTTAACTCGTTGATGTACCTGAAAGGATCAGACATTCAAATATTAACTGATAATAAAGTCAAATTCGTCTTTAGAGGATTTGTGCCTTTGAGAAAGTCCAACTTAGAAGGATTCAAGAATAATCTGTTAATATACCCAAAACGGTCAGAGGTTCAAAGGTCAATCAAAAATCAAGTCAATTGTGTATTGAATGAGAAATTGAATAGTTTCATACTAATTGATGAAGTCATCCTGTAGAAAAAGAAGGGGGAGAAAAAAGAAAAAGCAATAACACCAAAAAAAAAAAAAAAAACCAAACACAAAAGCATAATCTAGCACAAGTGGTCATGAAAAGCATGAAATGTCATAATTTTTTTTCTTTGTTTTCTAACGTAATGAGGGGTTGCTTTAACTCTAAATTGTATCACTTTTTACTTTTGGAGGGAACATGGGGGGAGAGAGGGTGTGTGTATGTGAGCACTTTTTGGGAGAACAAGAGAGAGGGGGGGGGGGGGGGAGAGAGGAAACTATAAAATGTGAAATTGAGGGTTGAAAATTTATCACTTTTTTTCATATTTTTAAGGCTCAAAATTGAACATTCTAGGGATGATGGATGGATCAGATGGACCGAGTGAAAGCATGTGATAGATGAGGGTGATACTTAACCTACCCCTATTATTGATCATGTTACACTAATTGGTAAGTAAAAATTACTGAAATTTTATTGCAAAAGACGTCGAATGATTTCATGGTATGACTGAACATACAACATGTTAAGGCTATGACATGCATGGCATGTCTTGCCATATTGCTTATTGTAGCACTTTAATGTTACAGATATTGATATTCAGATCTATCAATCACCTAGAATTTATAGTACATACACACCTTAAGGTGGGGCCCTTTCCCGAATCCAACATGAACACAGGATGTTTGTGCACCGGGTTGCCTTAGAATCTATAGTACATGTATCAATCATGAGGCTAACAATCATTCAAATTTTTATATATTTAAATAGGTTTCGTATCACTCCATATATAAAATTACGGATACTTACTGTCCATGTCATATAAAAGCGACCAGGAAGCAAAGATATTTTCTATTGTGTGCATGAAATTTGAAATTGTCCTTTGTCATTTCATATACACAATCACAAATGCCCAAAATAGGTACAGTGTGTGATTACTCATCATTATTTCCCATATATACAATCACGAACGTGCAAAATGAGTGCGTAGTGTGCGATGTCCCACCACAATAATTTTGCTCTTTATTTTCATGAATAGGAAAGCTCTAATCTTGGTTTTTTGGTCTTTTTTCTTTTGCTGTTTTGCTATTTTTCAAAGTAAAGTACTTATGTTTCGATGTAATCCCGCCAAATAGCTACTTGGCGGCTTTTTTCTAATTAATTGTCATCAAAGGCACCACTAAACAATAATTTTGCATCGTTTCTGTCAAACTAATTATCTATTCAGCACTTATTTTTTGTTAAAATGTGTCTTTTTTTCCATGTAAAGGCATTAAAACAGTGACATATGAACAATCTCTTAAATGCATCACTTGTGCCAATTTTGGACCATCTTGTTGCAAGAATAGTGCTTGCCAACACCTGTTGGTATTTGCATGTCATGACTCTGCCTCAAGACCCATCTCTTAAGGTTACTCACTTGTACTAGGTGTTTAGCCAAAGATACATTATGCTTAAAATAAGCGTTTGGTGTGAAGATATTGTGCTTTTTTGGTGCAGAAGAGGTGATTGTCATTCATTTGAATTTAATGATAAACATCAATCACATTATTTAGAGTAATGATTTGTAGGTATAGATTTGCTCGGCTAAGTGGTTCTAGTGTCTTTGCTATGTCACTGGGTAGGTGCCTTAAGGTTGCATGCTCAAACCTTGCCACACGTGCTTTGTTTGTTTTCTTTGTATTTAGTTTCATTTACTAGTTTTCACCTGAATATGTACTTCCGAGGCGGTTTGAGTGCGCTGGTTACAATGGTGGTAGAGTTGAGGGTCCCATGTTCAAACCTACGTACACACATTTTCATTGTTTTTAATTTCATTCATTATTCGTTTTAATTTCATCCACTATTCATTTTTACACGTGTGGGATATGAATTGAGATGTAATGTCTGAGTCTTGTAATTTGGGACGACTTGAGCGTCGACATATATTTGGGATGTGGAGATCAATTTCATTTTTGGGTTTTTTCGAGCAAATCCAACACTGGATTGAAGTTATCAAAGTGTTTGACACAAGGTACCCAATGGGCTGGCCTACCATTGCATATTATTATTATTTCCAACACCCCTCTCTGAAATTCTTAGCATCGCCACATTTAATTTTTCTTACAATGTGTGCTCTCTTCCCCTTTATTTAGGAGAGTCAAAGATAGAAGAAGTAGTGCTTCTCCATCGAATCGAATGTACACATTGAGCTTGAAATTTCAGGCTATGCACTTCTCCTACGCAGGGCTGTCAAACAGATCAGGTCAGGTCGAATTCGTATTTATATCAGACTTAAACGGATTAAGAAATCCTCAACCTGAATCTAACCCTTTTATTAAACGGGTTGAAAACTTTTACCTGCAGTCATTTATTTTTTAAACGGGTTGACCTTAAATTTACCGATTAACTCATTCAATATAAATGGGTCAGGTTCAGATTATCCGGTTAACTGCCTACCCACTTAATATTTTGACTAAAATATAATTATCGAGCATTATAATTCAATTTTTTGACTTTAATATAGCATCATAATGCAATCATTATCTATGATTCACAAGAACCACAACTACAAAACAAATATCGTCAACTTGATTAGACCCCACATTTTTCACCATTTTCCCCAAAAAGTACATGGTAATTGGATAAACATACCAACTTATTTAATCCATTTAATTAAGCGGGTTAAATAGATATTTTTTCGTGTTAAAATTCTCAACCTGAATATAACTCAATTAATTAAACGAGTTAAACATGTCAACCCATTTAATTAAACAGGTCGAAAATCTTTATCCAACCCCATTTAATTTCGTGTTCGGTTTGGGTCGATAGTCGTGTCATGTTAACTTTGACAAGCCTACTCCTATGTCTATGTACCCCACTGCCAAATTGTAGGGTCCTACACAATTTTATCTTGTAGTACTAACACATGGAACATTGTTGCATGCGGGGCGTACATAAATGAATAATTGATTAGGTCTGGTAATTTCAACCGCATTTGGTAGATATTTATTTGCCCCAATATAAAAAAGCAGGTGGAAATTCAAATAATGTGAATGACGGGTGGATGCAAGGTGGATGGGTGAATTTGCAAATTTTTTTTATCCATCTTTTATGTTTAAAGCATATTGGTTTTCTCCCTTACAAAATGCAAATTTACAAATGATGAATGAATGCATTGAATTGAACGCTTTAGGAATGATGGGTGAATTTGAATCAAGTGAAAACAGGCGATGGATAAGAGAAGTAGTTTACCTCCCCCGATTATTGATCATGTTGTACTAAATATTAATTGTAAAATTGTTGTAATTTTACTCTGAAGGATGCTCAGATACTTTCATGTTACGACTCAACATGCAGAAAGTTAAGGCTATGACATACTTGGTGTATCTTAGCATACAATTAACACACCAATCAAGAGGCTAATTATTATTCAAATTTACACGTATTTAAATAGGTTTTGAGTGTTTTATTTTAATTATTATAATCCCCTCCGTCCCAATTTTATCTTTCTAATCAATACAATTATATTTGTCCTAAAATAATCTCCTGAATAGGTAATTAAATGCACCACTAACTAGTGGTTTTGTGTTGTTTCTGCCAACTGATATCTATTCAACAATTAATTTTTCACAAAATCTGTTTTTTCCTCATTTAGGAGCATTTAAAATAGGAAAAAAAGGAGTAGTAATTTATTAAGAAAGTGTCCTGGGTGGGTGGGGGATGGGGGACTACTCTATTGCTCGGGTGCAACTCTGTTCAAATTCACCATTGACAGCCGATAATTAAGAGTGTATACACAGCAGAAACTAACAATGCACTTTTTAAGACTTATTTTCAAACACCATTATGAGAACACCCCCACAGGCGCAAGAGAAGAGAGAATGAGGGAGTGAGTTTGGACAGAGGCTCGATAGTTAGTGAGGAGAGACAGTCAAAGACAAAAGTACTCAGACTATTTACATGAAAAATCAGTCTATGTGCTTCTCCTCTGATCTGTCCATGTACTCAGACTGTCAAGCAATAGGCTCTAACACAATGTTATCTTGAGGTACGAATGCACAAATTATTGTCTATATGTGAGGGCATACGTAAGTGAATTATTGATTAGATCCAGTAATTTCACCAGCATTCAATGGACATTTGCTTCACCCAATATGAAAAATCAAGCAGAAGTTCAAAAGATATGAACGATGCGTGTATGCATGATGTGGATGTTTTAAAACACGTGAATTAGGGTGAAGGTCCACCGTATCCATCACCTGGACAAACGTCCAACCTCATGTTGACTTTTGAAATTATTATCAACAACATTCACAAATTCATAGTCGTATTGCCAGCCAGTACTGCGAAACAAAAACCCAAGACAAGTCCGCCATCTGAAATAAGTCCTAATTATGAAATCTTTCATTTTAAAAAGAAATTAAAAAAAAAAAGATACCTTCACTAGTACCCCTCGAGGTTTCAGAAAAATATTTTTTTACACTTTTAACCTTTTCGAATTATTGTTTCCCTCTTTTATCCAGACCTGACAAAACTGATCTGAGATCTAAGATCTGAATTGAATGACACGGACCCGTACCAACCCGACACGGGTGACATTTGAAATAGACTTACCCGAAAGTGAGCGTGAAACCCAAATTGATCTGAACCATACCCGACCCAAAATTTCCGACAAAATTGCTTATTTTCGCATAACAAGCTTATTGGACAAAATTAGTTGACCGGAAGTCAACCCGAATCGAAGTTCACCCAACCCAAATCGAACCAGCCCGAAACGTCATTTGACCCGAAACGTGACCTGACCCAAACTTAACCCGAACCAAATAACCTGTTTGCCAAGTCTACCTTCACCTATGTATCAAAATATTATACACCCGTAAAATTATAAAAGTTCCTTCACGCTCTTGAAATTGCCTTAATTAGTTAACATAAAAAAAATCATAGTTTGAGGACACTAAGAGCCATAAAGACGTTAGTTTTCTCGCTTGAACTTGGCCGAATATTGGGCAATTAAAGATAGGAAGACGAGAGTGAAACTTATCAAAAAAGGTGAAGGTGAAGGTGAAGGAAAGCTGAAACAGCGCCATAGATCATGGTGACCTTAGAGTTGGTCACTACCATAGTGCCACTGGCTACATCTGTTGGATCAAATGTTAAGAGAATTGGATCATAACTAAATCAAGTTTTATGAAAAAGCTTGTAAACATGACGAGTGTTTTTGTAATTTTGGAGGTTTGTGATACTTTGACGCAAAGGTGAATATTCGAAAAGTTTAGAAGATAAAAGTTATTTACGAAACTTTGAGGGGGTAAATAAATATCTCGCAAGAAAAAGACTTATAGATGATTTTTGCCTTACAGAATTAATCATTGTTGTTAGAATAGAATAACATGGCTGCTCCGATGGACAAAGTAACCTCCATATCAATTCCGTAAGTAAAAGAAGATTATATATGCAATCTCGTAAGTGAAGCCAAAGAGCATATGACAATTTTTGTAAAGGAAGATTATATATATATATATATATATATATATATATATATATATATATATATATATATATATATAGAGTACTACATTGTCGACACCGTTCACAACTTCACAACCACATGGTCCACAGCCCATGTTGGAGGCAATGAACTGTGACTGGTGCTGCCAAATACAATTGTTAAGCAAAGTACTACGATCACGTCTAGTCAGTACGGAATGGTCGCTTTGCAAGTGCCGGCCCCGCTCAAGGCAATTCCGTCCACAATTGTATTGAAGGAGGTTGAGCGATGATAATCACTACTGACTAAGCACTCGTCCGAGTTAGATCTAATAAATGGATCACTTGATTTTGGTATAGATTAGGTTAAGTTTGGATCGGATCATATCTTGAATTAAATGACATTTCGGATTGAGCGATAATGATCACTACTAATTAGGCGCTCGTCCCAATTATACCTACCAAATGGGTTGTTCGGTTCGGATACATGTCGGGTTAAGTGCGGTCTGGTCATGTTTCGGGTTAAGTGATATTTCAGGTCAGTTCGTTTTGATCGGGTGAACTTCGGATCGGGTTGACTTCGGGTCATTCTTGTTTTAGTCCAATACGTTTGTCATACAAAAATAAGCAACTTAGTAGAAAATTTTGGCTTAAGTATGGCTCGGTTCGAATCAATTCGGGTTTTAGGTCAGATGAACCCATTTCAGATGTCGGGTCAAGTATGAATCCGGGTTATTAGGTTCGGGTTTTGAGTATTGGGTCAATTTTGCCAAGTCTAGTCTCAATCCTAAAAAATAAAGGTTGGATTTATTTTTCTTTTTTTGCCTTTAAACCATGCCGACATTTAAATTGAGGTTATCTGATTATGAGGTCGGAATTTTGCTTTTTCAAGGCCTTTTGACTTTTTACTTTCGCACTTTCTGTTAACCCCCTCACTCTCCATCTTCAGATTTCACCGGTTCCCAATCCTCTCTCATTCCCTTGCTGATATTTGGCATAGTTGTTTTAGTAAACTAATTGTCACAATTAACAAATTACACATTAGAATCAATTACAATAGTTTTCGTTGAAATTTCGTCCATAATCTATATACATGAAAAAGGCACGATGATTTTTGTAAGCTTGGATTGTAGTGGTTTAAAGCAAAATTTCTCTCTATATTTCCCATCCTTCGTATCTATGGAGTAGAAAATAGTCTACAATTTTTAAATCTATTGTCTAACGAAGCCAATCTCTCTATAATTTTAAAATTCAGGGATAAGATTGCTACATAAAAACCTCGACACCTTGTCTCAGTGCGAGGTTGCAAGATTATTTTGAGGTATTGGATTTGGATTTGGATCTGAAGCTTTCGCTGAAATATTTCACAATTGCTTAGTCTTTCGTTTAGCAGGATGCTCAGTGTTGAACTTTATGATAAAAATAAAACTTTGTACAAAAATCTCATGTTCTATATAGAGAAGATTTGACGGTCAGATCTGATCCGATGATCCAAAGGTACTCCTATAACCAGGGTCAAGGTCAGGGTTAGGGTTATAGTCGAGGGTATGGTGACCACATGAGGACAGAATAGAATTAGGATCGAGAAATTCCTATCTGTCAACCCTTATAACCTGATCCTCAACTTATTCCGACCCTCAATTTGATCATATTTGCTATTAACCGATGTGAAGTAAATTTCCTTGGAGCATATCATTTCATTTTAAGTAGTCTTGATGGCCTGTTCAAGCTAGAGTCGAACACAAGCCGAGTTCAATTTTAACAGCTCAAAACTAGAAGAAGCCCAAGCTTGTCTTCACGGCTTATAGACTGCTCCAAGTGATGGGTGTCGACGACTTCATTGGAGTCATTGGACTGCGAAAACCTTTAAAAATATTATCTTTTATGTTTCTAATTCATGTGACATACAACCGAAGAGCAGTTGACCTAGTTGGCTACTGCTGCCTTCCCCCATACTTCTCACCCGAGTTTGACTCGGGAGGGACACGAATGCTGCGCATTGTGCCCAAAACTTTGCGGTTGGGGCTGCGTTCCTGGGCAGCTTGTCTAGGCTTTGGTATCCCTTACTATCCCTTGGCTCATTAAGGTCAATTTAGTACCCCTGAAATAGGGACATGATGGATTAGATACGCTTACCCTTTAAAAAGAAAAAACATGTGACATACAAGAATCATTATAATACAAAACGTCAGGCACATAATCCGGCAGCGAGGCCAAAAATCAAGAAAGAGAGAAAGGAAATTTTAAATATATATATATATATACATAAAGCAAGCATTATTGCTGGGATCAAGTCTGGGCTGCCTGTGTGATAGGCTAGATACTCATTTCATAATATTCATGGCAGAGGTCAGACTGGTTATATAGAGAGAGAGTAATTGAATTTTGTTATTTAACGTAGTTAGATTCTGTGTTTGTTTGCTTAGTTTACCAATCATTTTTCAACATCAATTTTTTAATTAATTTTTTGTAGATATATTAAAAATGGTCTTTCTACAAACAGTCATATAAATATAGGTAAGACTGGTTAAATCTGGATCTCCCCAAATTCTGCAATTAATTTGATTTTGATATGAGCTAGAACAAATACGACAAATCAGCTAGACATTGAATGCGCGCTTGATACTGAATGTGATTGAAACTCAAAATGATTTAGCTTGAGTCCCATTTTCACAATGAGTGTTTCAACATGAGAGAGAGTTAATCTCAAACAAAATCCAAGTAAAAATTAGTAAGGTTGGATCGAATTGGTTCATGATACAATTCGTGCACAGCACTGACATACACATAAAACTTGATTTACGATAAAGGGTCTCATTCCAAACCTTATTGCAATAGACGCATCGGATAAGCTACAGAAACAGAAACAAATGGAGGATTCAAATTGGCATAATATGCTTCCTTATTCAAACACTTGGAATTCAAGAAAGGAACAAAACAAAACAAGGACACAGCGATTGAATTTATTGATATAATGCAGAGCCAATATTAGGAGGCAGCAAAATAGTCTATGAACTGAAAGGGATCTTGATAATTGCATTAAACTCGGGAGAAGTTCCCTTCTCAATATGAGCTGAGGCCCTATTTGGTGAGGAAAACTGAAATGGAATGAAATCAGGACTTGAATCCTGGGTGGTTGGATATGGAACTTGAATCCTGAACCCAGTTGTTTGGTGAAAACTGGAATGGAATCAGGTCCCAATCCTTGCTGTTTGGTGAGCAATTTTAAAATGGAATCAACTCTGTTTTTATTTTAGAAATATTATATGCAAGTATGAATATTATTTAACTTTTCTTATTTTGTTTTGTTAAAAATGAAGTTCTAAGAAGTTATTCATGAACCATTTGTACGTGTTTGATTTAATTTGTTTCGAGAGCATGAGAAGATTTATTAGAAACATGTTCTCGATCCTCTACCTCAAATTGTGACTTGGTCTAAAGCCCAATTTTCATCATCAATCTCCTCAACTATTGCACTCTCTGATTCATGCAGCGCTGAGGAACTCTCAACTAGGTGAAAACCTTCACTAGAAGAGGAAGGAATACAAGGTGATAGTGGGACACTGCAAATGTCATCACCAATACCAATCATTTTTTCTTGGGCTTCGTTGGCATTTTGACTACCTCGGAGCTGCCTCAAGTCAAGGCTATCTGGAGGTGGAGGTGGTGGCGAAGGTGGAAGAGAAGGTTGTAACGAAAAACTGCCACCTTGAGAAACAGCAATGGTGCATCACAAAAAATAAAAAAAATTCAGAAGCTAATTTGGGATCTATAATCATAAATTGAAGCCCATGGACACTAATTCCACATCTGAAAAATAATCAATGGGTAGTTCATGAATTGAAACCAAAAATAAATAAAAAAATTCACAAAGGTGAGGGGTGAGGGTCGAACCTGCTGTACCGGGCGGGGAGGAGCCGGCATCTTCAGTGGCCAGCGGCAGAAAGTCAGGGTTGACGACAACCTAAGGTGGAGGGCGGCGGCCGTGGTGGTGGTGGAGCAGCGTTTGTCGTGTGGAGTTGATCTGTGAACGGAAATCGAACGGACAAATGGAAGTGGGGCGAACGACGGCAGCCCAGTGGCGGACGGGCGCCGGCCGAAGGTCAGTGGTGGCGGAAGTCGCCGGTGGACCGTGAGTGGTGGCGCAGCAGCAGGCAATAATGTCTAGGGTTTGCGTGGAGATGAGGAAGAACGAAGGTGGAGCAGGAATGAGAATGGAGAAAAGATTATGGCAACCAATTTTCTTTAAAAAAAATAATAAATAAAACTGATCCCTGAGGCTTGGGAACTTGATACCTCTCATAAATGGGAGAGTTCAAGTTCTTGAGAATTGGAGGGGAACTTGAAACCTGAGGGTATCAAGTTCCTTTCCTTTAAAACACTCACCAAACAATAAGGAAAGGAACTTAAACCCTCAGGTTTCAAGTTCCGTTCCAGTTTGGCTCACCAAACAGGGCCTGAAAAGGGATTCCGTCCTTGTTGGGTGTATCAGCATAATCACCGTTGAGCAGCTTTTCGTGCACATTCGACCATCGCCCTTTAAAACTCTCGACATAATCTATTTCACTGTAAGCTTGCACATGGAAGATAATATAACCTAAGTGGAATTTCTGTTTATTAAACAGAAGATAAGTATGTACAAACTTTTTTTGCTCACAAGTCTTCCTCTCTCCAATGCAAAACTCAGGCCCAACACTGTCATACTTTATTAATTTTTGGGCAGAGTGCCATTGTTTAATAAGGGTGAGCGGTTTTGGGTACCCACTCAAAAATTGCGAACCGAAATCGGAATCGATCAAACAGATTCCTAACTTTTGAGAAGCATAACCGAAACATCATGTTCTGATTTCGATTTCAGGGTACCTGCCACACCTAGTATTGAATTTTAGGACGTAATAAATTAAACTTTCTTATGTATTTGGAAGGAGAGGGGATGTTTGATCGTCTCATACCCTCATCTTCTATCTTGATAGGAAAAATAACGTTAATTTATTAAGTTCGTATTTTTTTATCTTAGTTACTTAAAAAATATGATTTTTCATTCTTCAATTAATAGTAGCAAAAATTAACTGATACTGCGGTAAATTTGCTATTTGAACAGTCAATTTTTGTAACAATAAAATTAAATAGAAAAAGGATAGAGAAACAAAAGAAAACATAATAAAAAATAAAAAAATTATTCACCTCTTGCTAAACAGGATCTAGGTTTCAGATTTTTTATTTTTTTTTTGAGAACCAAAACTGGAACTGATTGGGCCGGTTCCTCTTTGCTAAGAACCGAAAATGTTTGACAGTTTCGAACAGGTTCTAGGGTACCCGGGAACCTTACTCGCCCCTATTGTTTAAATCAATAAAAATATTTTTATCTATCTTTGGAAATTAATTTATGGTTATCTAATTTAATAAAAATAATTTGTTTATCTCTAGAAAAGAAAATGATGAACAAATAAAAATATAATTGAACTATACAAATTAATGAAAAATACATACGCAGTGATCTTAATAATATTAGTCGATTAAATAAAAGGTATATGTATGCCCAGTGTTCAAGCAAACAAAAAAGCAATCAAAAAGCTTCATCAAATGTTATCCAAAACCCTAAAGAGTCCAAAAGGAAAACATGGGCTTAACAAAGAAGAGGCCCGATTGTAGTCCTCAACCCAAGTCCCTTTTCTTTTTCACTGAAAAAAGAAAGAAAAACAAAATTAAAGCAAGACCCAACCCAAAAAAAAAAAAACAAAAAGCTAGAAATGAGTGGGTGAGCCGGCTCACGAGCCCCGGTGAGACGAGTGAGCTGAGGTCTTGCGAGCCCGGCGCTGCATACGCTTGTAAGAAAGACCCATAGCTACATGAAAAAATTTGAAAGAATTGGATGTCATGCGTTAACTCCAAATTAAATCCAACTTTGATATAACTATAAATAGTATTCTTAAATCTCAAGAGCCATATATTAATAAGAAAAAAAGCAAGATAGAATAGAATTTTAAGAGACTATTGTCAATCATTAGGTTACACTCTAATGTAAGAGGTTGAAATGATTATTGTGTTATACTTAACTAAAATAACGGGGCAAAGAAAATGCAATCGACATGACTATTCCATACATCACATGTTGATGAGCAAATAGGCAAAACAGTATTGCAAAATATTATAATTTGATGCGAGAAAGAATTGAGACTTGGTTAGGGATGCGCAAAACTGGATTCGGTCATCCATTTAGGATTCTTTTTGGTTGCCAAAATAGTATTGCAAAATAATCGACATGACTTGGTTTGGGTGCGCAAAGACAGAACATGGAGGCCCTGAATTATGTGTTGTGTCTTAAGAACAGATATCCCTCCAGATTTTGCACAATGTGCATGGTTTACAACGCCACTGGTGACGCCCTTGAGTTTGCCAAGGGTGTAGAGTGGGATAGCGAAATTGCCGGAGGCTATAGCGGCCCGATACTTTGACAACAATAATAGCTACAAATGGCTAAGTTTGAGTGTTCATCGAATGTGTCAACAGATACAAACTACACCTTATGAATTAACAATAGACATATTATTTATATAATTTTATTACTGTGAAAGAATTAGACAATAACGTGAGTTTTTACCATTAGGTGAGCAGTAACATTGATTCTTTTACTATTCGATTCATATTAATGCATGGTATAATAATAATTAAGTGCTTGTCATCATAATCTCATAGATTTAAATATGACATGACCCAAACTAAAGTTAATTTCAATCCAAACTACATGTTTCAATTCTTTCTTTCTTGATTTCGCTAATTTTCCGAGCATTATGTATCCAACTGTATATTTTAAACCTAAAATTGTTTAAATAAAGGAAAATTGTGCAGGCTTATGCAGAGGTGAGAGAGAAAGATTACTTTCCCTCCAAATAGGCTTACATACGAAGTTTGCTGGACACAGCAAAGAAAATCACCAAGGATGACACCAACGAATATTGCATATCGACTGTGGGCATGGGCGGCCTCTCTCAAGTTCGAACATCATGAATGAATAAGACCTTTTTTGAGGCAGCAGTAAAATCAATGAAATATCCGATATTGAAAGAAAAACATTCAAGCTAAGATACTTTTCGAAGTTAAACAAATATTCACTGCCATACCACTTCTTTTCAAGCTAAGATCTCCAAACATTGAAAGAAAAACATTCAAGCTAAGATCCCCAAATTAAAGCCACAATTTTTACAGCTTCAATCTGCGGAGAAATGTCTGAAATGATGATCGAAGATGGAAAAATGTAATAAAAATAGTCCAACTCAAACCAGAAGTTGAGGTGGTGATGCCAAACATTAAAACAGTGACATATGAGCAATCTCTTAAATGCTTAGCGTCTGGCTCTCTTGATCACGTTTTGATTGACATAAATGATGCTTCGAGGTTTGACGACTAATCGAACAAAACCAACATAGGTTACTTTAAGTGGTTTGGTACTAATTCCTCTTATGCAAAGTCGCGGATTCGAGCCTTATGAATGAAGAAAATCTTTGATAGGAGAGCTCTATCCCTTATTAGACAAACAACAACTTTACTCCAATGAAATGCAGCATGAAAGACCAAAAAGCAACTAATCGAACGAAGCGGCCCTGAGGTATGGAAAATACTATTCACAGGCTTCGGGTTTCAGTTTCAGTTTGCTTGTTTGTCAATAGATCATCTCAAGCTCTTCAGGCCCATATGCATGACGGCTAAGGCCCACTCTGATTCATGAATTCTGATTTCTCAAGGCCCAAATCATAATCGGGGTCAAAGAGAAAATTCAAAATTACATGCAGAAGAGTACTCGAGAGCTCAGCTTACCCAAAAAATATCCACCCCATGCCAACGTGCCATGTGGCGATCACGTAAGACATGGACGGTGATTAGCTGCTCACACTGATCTTTTCTTTATCACCTAAAATAATGGTAAGTGTCAAGGTGTAAAAATCAGTCACTATCTCGTAATTACTGCAAATCAAGGAAGTACTTAAGGTCAAAAGGATTGATCAAATTACGGTTAAACGGCAGATTAACATGAAAGCGTGACCCTAAGTTTCAGCCGTAATATTCTCTTTCCCCACCGGCCATAACTGAGATAACTGCTGTATTGTCGGAATTTATTAAGTTGCCTCTTTTAATTGCTGGACACTTGCTACCTTAACTACAACTCCCATGCAATTTCCTCCAGCTTGCATGGATAATTCGAAAATGACATATTTATATAAAACTTAATAGAGGAGCTACTAAAAATAAGGTGGATTAACCCTATCTGCTTATCTACCACCCCAGCCCCTTGGTCACCATCGCATGCCGGAACTTATTGGGGCTGATGTGCTAAGCTCGTCACGCATAATTTTTCATGTAGCTTCATGAATAATGGAGGATATAGATGACAAATATCTGTACAGAATTCAGGCTTTCTGTCATGTGAGCTGATTTGTATTATCTACAAATATGTCCAAGTCATGAGGTGTTGACGCCTTAATTAATGCTATGACTTTTTTTCTTATTTTTTCGACCACAAACATATATTTTAATTCACATCAAAAAATTACGAGACCAAATTACCTCATTCTGTTAACATTGACTCCACCAATGATAGTTACATTGTTATTTTAGGACTATTTTAAGCTCAATGGGGTGCAACATAGATTGACCACAAGGGATTGTCGATACATTATTTTAAAAAATAAATAACATTCTTCAATTTCATGTATAAATTATTGAATAAATATTTAGATAAATGACTCACTTAATATCTAAATCTCCTCAAACTCCATACAAGTGAGATCTACACTGAAAATTATTGTTTTTTTATCCACTTGATGAAACTATAGAGGTTAATCAAAGTTAAAATTTAAAAAAAAACATATTGATACCTAGATTTGCACTTTTCGTATTTTCTTAAACAATTGTAAGTGTACTAGGTATTAACAAGAAGTAAATCAATCCGATTTACAATTAACTTTCTCCAACACTTCTTGTGATTGGGCAAGAAAATTTTACGTGGCAAGAGCCCAATAGGCATCCAACACTTTTTGACTATATATATTCGGCGGAGTACGCTCAGGATAATCTTTACTATAGCGAGAAATGCTATAAATTAACTTCACATTATCTTTGATTTGTTTCTTCTCGATTGTGCCCTCTTCTAGACAAAGGGAGAGATACCTTAATTCTAATCCTTGAATATTTTGTGAGTTTCTGATCTTTACAAAAGTAGTACGTGACAACCAAATATCTACAAGGTTAAATTAAGCACATATTGAATCCTAATGGATGTCTCTTTTGTAGTTTTCTTCTGTATTCCTTAAGGTCATATAATCAAACCGTCCATAGAAAGTTCTTTTTAACAATCATTGGTCTTATCATATAATTATTTCACAACCATTTCAACAAAAAGTTTGAACGAATTGATAAATGTTCAAGAGAAGTTTTATACTTTAATCTACCCCATTGTGTGAATGCCCTTGAACTTGAATCATAAATACTGAAGAGATCCCTTTTTACCTTGCGTAATAATTTAATGTGGGAATTGAATTCAGACCCAAACTTAAAGCGTTTTGGTTAAAATGCTCTAATATCGTTTATGTATGGCATTGAAATAATATTTTGAGACGCCATTTTATGCCCAAACTAGTCAAAATGTGAGGAGCATTAGAAACAAGGGAAATGATTGAAAAATTAAATGAACAGGAAGATACAATTAACCGTACCTACGACCTCAAATTACATTATATAAGGCAAAAAAAATCCACCGCCACAGTGAGCTTCCAAACTAGTCGCGAAATTACAAACCAAGTCAGAAAGCAATAACTTTATTATTCTACAAGACTTGACTTCGATTTTTTAAAAGACAAAGAAAATGCACACTCTATTTATGGTGACACAAAGCAAATGAGCTTTTTACATAGGTCAAGCTTCTTTTGTGAAATTTCTTCTTCATGAAGCATAAATCTTATCCTTTTCCCTTTTTCACTGTAGTAGCTTTATTGTTAGTCACTACCCACTAAAACGACCAAAAAGGATCGTCGGGTATACAAGTATTTTGTATTGACACAGGGTTTGAAGAAGGGTCCATTCTAAGGGATAAATAGTAGGTAGTTTAACCTGACTTTATCAGTGGCTGATTTTAAAGCTCGAACCCGTAACCTTTTGATCACACGAAGATAATCTTACAGTTGCTCCAAGGCTCCTCTTCTTTCGCTAAAACGACTGAACATATTTATTATTCCCACACATGCCCCAAAAAAAAAAAAAAATGAAGAGGGGGATTCTCCACTGAGTAACTGTCGTTACCTTATCTTCTCTCTGTATCTATCTCTCTAAAGCCCAACTGCCCCAACTAACTAGTCAACAGTTAAATTTGTTGGAATTTAAGGATTTCTTCCTCCACCGCCCATTATCCTCATTAACTGAAATTGCCAGCAAACTGTAATGCAACTGCCACTTGGCCTGAGTACATTTAGCTCTTGTTGCGTACAAGTTGTTGCCCATTATTCTTACCGCAAAATAAGTGGTCGCCTTTATTTTCCGCTTTCGTTTTTTTTGTTTTCGGTTAGTGAGACTTTCTATGATATTCAAATGTTGTGAGAGTCTAATTGTCTGATGTATTATATAAAATATTATAATTGGTGAATTTAATCTATGTGTACATTCATTATAATCTTCAATATACTAGTGTCTATATTATATAAAATAAGCGAATTTAGACACAAAAATAGGGCAATTGTAAAAACTAATATTTCATCTCCAATGGTAATTAGAAACAAGCCGTATACAAAAATAAATGGATTGTACAAAACTAAAATTTCACCTCTAATACCAATTAGAAACAAACTAGAGAACCAAAAAAAAACATCTCTAAAATACTTTCTTTCCAGTTGAATTAGAGACATAACTACCGATGATTTACCTATATTTATCACCCCTTCAAAATTCTATGATAATTTTTATACCTATAGTTACAAATTTTTGGCAAAAAAATAGCTAACTAATAACATACAAGTAGAGTTTGGTGGATTAATGGATGGAAGACTTACTTTCGATATAGTTTATTAATTTATTAAATATGAAATCACAAATTTTAACTTCGGACGTAGGCAATGTTATTTTTGTTGATAAATCTCAATTTATCAACTTCAATGCATGCACTTCAACCTACTTTACGAATTTCAATAAAAAAATACTAACTTTAATTCGCTTCAACCAATTTCAATCCATTTCAACCTATTATTTTAGCCAACTTCTACCCATCATATGAAAAATATACTAATTTCAACCTAATTCAATAAAAAAAATATTCACTTTAATCAACTTTATCTATTTCTACATCTTTATTTTTTAACGAAAAGAGCTGACCTATAATAGTAATTATTTTACTGATTAACTTCGTCCATGTCCATTAGTACGACAGAAATTGAAGCAGCGGGCACAAATGTTAAAGCCTACATGCATGGGAGTTTCCTTCGAACAAAAATTTCCAAGGAAGCTTCACATGTCTTGCTCGCCGCCCATTTTGTGACGTATTCCCACTTTTGTCCTAATAATATTTTGGGGTTTTAATATAATTTTTAAATCTGCAAATTTCCTGGAGAGATTCTGCAGATGCAAATTCATATTAAAAAGCAGGATTGTTATTATTGTGGGATTTAAGTCAACGTCAAGAGTTTGGCATTCACACTTTGATTTTACGTGTGATTTAATTGTGTTCAAGCTTAACGGCATATGTGGCCCACCGTGGACTAACTGTAAAGTAAGACGCAGACAAGCCAGGGATAATGGAATATTCGTACGCTAAGAGTTACATTTTATTCCGCGCAATATATGTATATTTATCATGCAAACAATTTATGAAGAACTCTTAAGAAAATGACTATCTATATTGTATTCTTACATATCTTTTTTTAAAAAATATATATATTTTATCATGCGCCGTATTCAGAGTCTATAAAAGTAAAGATAATGTCCTTCCAATTTTAATTTTTTAATGTCCTTGATGTTTACATCATAATAACTTGCATATAACTAATCCAACCACACATATTTAATTAGAATGCCATACTTATCGAATATACATAGAAAAGGGCATAATTAACTTAATTAATCAGCGATGAGTATGTAGGTATAAATTTGTCGTAATCTCATATGTTTATGGGCCAATGTGACCTTGTCGGCATGATAGCCACGCACTTCCTAACTTATGCATATTATATAAAAATTTAGGTGTTTTTATCTTAGTACTATACTAAACTATGTGATTGTAAAACATACATAACCATGAAATTTGATAATAACTTTGTGAGGATTGGGAATAATAATTGCTAATTAAGTATGCTTAGTAAAAATTCTATTAATTAACTAATATATGTATTTTTTTAGGGGAAGCATGGCCTACCAACCATAGGGTATGGCTTGCCCATCCCCATCCATGCACCTATTCTAGCCCACTCCATGCCCTATTCTTTTTTTTCCATTTGGACAAGCAAGAAGGACATTCTCTCACCCAAAAAAAAAAAAAAAAAAAAAAAAAAAGAGACGATGAAAGGGGTGAGGGTGGCCGGCTAGTGCATGGTAAAAACTAAAAAGGGTTGTAGGAGTTATTTTTGGTTAGACCTCTCTTCCACCTTTTCCCTCTAATTTCTACCACTTCATCAAGTTAAGAAACTAGAGAAAGAAAGTGGTAATTTTACTTAACCAACTTACTTTGGATTTTTCCTAAGGATCAAGGGGTAAGAAACCACTTTAAGATGTTATGTTATGGTATGACTTTTGTAATTGATTCTTGTGTGGGTTGTGATATTAAGAGATGTTTTAGAAGTTGATTGAGTTAGTGTGGTTTGAAATAGTCTTTTTGGATGAGTTAAATAATTAAAGCATACTCTTGAAAATTAGACAAATATGTGCAAAGGAAATGATAGTTTGAAAATTATGCATGTATTCTTGATGTGGTGGTGGTGTAATATTATGCTTGAAAAAAAAAATTGAGAATAGAATCCGCAAGTTTCTTTTTTAAAAAAAGGGAAAAAAACAGACTACGCAGCTGAGTTGGCACACTTAAGCAAATAGTATTTTATCTAATAATTGATGTGACCTTAAAATAATCATTTAGCACGTGTTGTTCACAAAAAAAAGGGGATTGTAGTTGAAATATTATTTTTATGGATCTCAAGTATCCTTTTAATTGGGTTGAGAAAATTAGCTAGTGAATGAAAATTATTAAGATTTGCACGTGGTATCGTACGAAATGGCCTTAGCTTGATACCAAAGAGTATATGCACTTTTAAGTTACAAAGCTACTAAGTTTGATTTTTGGGTGTCGGACTTGATTAAACTAGCATCTAAAGGAACGAGCCGTTATGTATGTCCAAAGTGGGGATTTGTCAGCAGATTTCGACTAAAGTCTAAATTTTCACCTAGCGGCAGATTTTGCGATGGCAGATTCCACATAGTGGCAGTTTTCTATTCAGAAATGTAGTAGTGTTTTACCCTGACGAGGGTATAAGTTTCTCCATCACTTAAACGTTAATCCTCCCGCGTAGGCAATCTGTTAGTCAAGGTCATTTCCAATCTCACTTTCACTTGTATGAGAATTGGCTTTGGTAAATAATGTGTACTTAACAAGTTTCTAGTCCGGAGGGAGTTCGGATTGTGAGAAAAAGTATATTCATATGAAAAATGTGCACTTTTCCCTTCTTTTAGCTTCTCAAGCCTAATTGTGTTGCTTATTGGAATTTTAATAATGCATTACTTATGCTCCGGGAAGAAATATTTGTGATAATTTGAAGGATTTATCTATCTATGATAATATTACTGTTAACGCTACTATTGGTACTATAACATGTTGTGTGTAAAAACTATTTTGGTTTTGGGAGAGGAGAACTCCCACTGAGCCATGGTTGCTCACCCCTTTCCAAAATTTTCCATTTCAGATTCTCAACAAGTTTGAGGTAGGTGGCAAAACCTTTTTTTGTTTGAAAGCTAATGCTTGGATTTGAAGATGTACCTTTTGTAACTTGCATGTATTGCCTTTATGTAATTGAAATGTAACATAATATTAGTAAATTGTAACAATTGGTGCATGTAGTTTGATGCTCTGAATCGGCCTCGGTGACCTTCCACCAAGACTCACATATTTTATTATGTTGCTTGTGACGAGAGTCATGAGGACCCCATTATAGTATAAAATCGTGAGGGCCTAAGGTCTAGTTTTTTTGGACTTCATAGTTAGAGTATGAAACTCTTTGTTTAAAAAAAAAATTTCGCTATTACAGAAGATTTGTCTTATATATAGCTTTAGGAGTCGTTTCAAAGGATTTTGGTGAAGTAGTGCTCTTACCATTGTACAAGGGCGTTACATTAGGACCCCTCTCGATCGCGGGTCTTACCAATAATGGCTTCAAGGATCGTTGAATGGCCCCACAAATCACCATAAGTCTTTCCGCCGCGCTTCGTCCTGGCTCACACGCTGTCTGAGAAACTTTCCAGGAGGTTACCCATCCCAAGATTGCTCCCCAACAAGCACGCTTAATTGTGGAGTTTTTAAGAGTGGACTTCCCGAAAAGAAAGGTGCACATTTGGTAATATAAATAGTCATTTCGATCATTTTAAGCCACACTCGGGGTGTTACAATCACCCCCACTTGAAGCGCACTACGTCCTCGTTGTGCCTCACTAACCGACCGACTTACGAGTCCTCTTGACCGGTGGTCCATACCCAATATCTTTGTCCCGCTGGGTGACTGCCCATGGGCTCTCTATCCACTGGCATGACTCATAGTCGCGAGTCATCTCTAATACCATCTATAATGCCCCGACCCCTCTTGGTTGCGGATCTTACCAATAATGGATTCAAGGATCGTCGACCGACCTCACAAATCACCACAAATCTTTCCGGAGTGCTTCGTCCTCGCTCACACGCTACCTGAGAAACTTTCCAGGAAGCCACCCATCCCAAGATTGCTCCCCAACAAGCACGCTTAATTGTGGAGTTCTTAAGAGTAGACTTTCCGAAAATGAAGGTACACCTTTGATGATATAAGTGGTTACTTCGATCTTTTTAAACCACACTCGAAGTGTTACAAACTTACATTACGGAATTGATGATCAGTTAGGTACCAAATATCTATTTTTTTTGTCCTCCTATATTGTTACTAATTGGTGATATCTAAATATTTTTAAATTTTAAATCCTGTGCTCTATATACTAGTTTTAGAAAACAAAGAAGAAAGATAACTACTTATATAAAAGCGCAAATTATATCATACAACGGGGTGGACAACTCAATTGTCCATCCGAACGTACCAATAGAGGTTTTGAGTCATCCAACTGCCGAGCCCTGACCATTTTAAAAAAAAAAAAATCATACTCCTCACTTTTTTGAAATCGCGGTTTTCTTTCTCCCCATTGTTCGATTACTCTTCGTTGCTTCGATTACTTCAGTGTTTAGCAATTATTGAATGGTTGGGTTTGATCTTAACGTCGCTATTCATGTTGAATTTTCATCAAGCAAGAATTGTTCATCAAGTTTGATATTGTTTTTTCGATCTCTGCTTGTGTTTTCGAGATTGGAAGTTGTATTGGTTAGTTTTGCGTTTTGATGAGTTAATTTCAAGATTTTTAAACTGGATTGCATTCATTGTATATAAATTTTGGTTTGTGACATACAAGAAACGATAACTCACCGTTATGAGTTATATGCTCACTTAATATAGTCGTTGACTCACTACAGGTATACATTTAGCTCACAATAAAAAAATATGTTGTCCTGTACTACAGAGCAGTTTTTGGCTCACTAAAAGAAGCGTTTGGCTCACTGGGGTTGACCTGTGTGCTCACCGATGTTGCATTATAACTCGCGCATAAATGTTATGGTTGTTTTTCCGAATGATATTTTCGTTGTTGTTATGTACATATGAGAAACAACAGCTGACTAATATGAGGTATGTGCTCACTAAATATAGTCGTTGGCTCACTAAAGAAATACATTTAACTTACTTGTATTGAGCTTGTATTTATCAATCAGTTCTCTGTTCACCAAATGTACTGTTGGGTTTTATGACCCAAAATTCGAGTACCGGCACGGTGGGACGACGCTGCGCGAACACGGACGTGCCACGACGAAGGAGCACCAAGCCGAGGGAGGCAGAAAATTGGCACGGGGGTGCCGTGCCATGTGGCACTGGGTGACCGTGCCACGTGGCACGGTCGTGCCACGTGTCTTTTCGCCGCCTCTTTCGGATGGCGGCTAGGGTTTCTGTCTCCGAGGGGGATTCCTCCTGGCGGCTAGGGTTCTACTTTAAAGGGAAAACCCCTACTGTTTAGACCCTATATAAAGGGGGTCAAGCCTAGGATCTAATTAACTCCTGATCTCCAGTACTCATACATACATTGAGAGGTAGAAGTACTTTGTGAGAGATTACAATAGAGAGATTGTAATTCTGCTCTTAGATCAAATCACTGTGGTGATTGTGATTGTGTTGTATTCTTCCTGCTCATAGTGAATTGTTCTGGTGCTGTCGCCGTCCGTGGTTTTTTCCCGATTTGGGTTTTCCACGTTAAATCTCTTGTCTTCTTATTTCTGTTTTCTGTTATTCACTTGATTTCTGAATCTCTAACTCATCCTATCGCTTCCGCTATTGTTGTTGCTCTAATATTAATCCTAACATGTACTTACTATAATTAGTCTTATGCCTATAGAGAAAACAATAGCTCACTATAAAAAATCTATTACCTTGCACTATAGAGCATTTCTGCTCACTAACACAAGCATTTGACTCACTAGAATGAAGATTGTGCTCACGAATTATGCGTTATAGGTCACCATAAAAATCATATGGTTTTTGCAGATGATACTTCATTTTTCATATCTACATTAGATCGTTCTGTTGCTAAGGCCGTGGATATTGATGATTATGTTAGAATTTTGTGTAATTCTATTGGTGTTTCAAAAGGCAAAGACGCATTCGTAAGCTATATAATATATTTAATAAGTAATACAATATTAGTAAAAAATATTTATATCATCTTTTATTATGACATAAGTGCATTCATATTATACATATTTAGTGAGTATAATACAAATATAATCCAACTCACTAAAAATATGTCATAACTCAGTAAATATAAGTTATAACTCACTAAAAGGCAAATATACCATACCTCAAAATATGACCAAAAAAGTGTATGTGCTAACTAAAATTGTGTACTATATTGTTTGTTCACTCATTTTTTATTATGAATGATTAGTATTCCACACTAAATCATATTGGTAACAAAATACATTTTATAGCATACCAAATATCTATCATGACTCTCTAAATAAATAGTATACTCACTAAAAAGAATAGTATAGGTAGCCAACAAATAATATTGTCAAGTTCTTGGGTTATATTGCAGCTCAATCATTTTTTACTATGACATAAGGTGTTTGTATTATATTTTGTGAGTATAATAAAAATATAGTGAATTAATTAAATGTAGTCCAACTCACTAAATGTATGCCATAACTTACTAAATATGTGTCACAACTCACTAAAAAAATATATAGACAACTAAAATATAGTTTAGTAAGTTTCACATATACAATAATATTTATTTTAGTACAATAGTACATTTTAATAAGTTATATAGTATTTTTACTAAGTGAAACTTATAGTACATAAGATGTATTGGTTTGATATATCCGCTCACTAAAAGTATGTATTAGCTCACTAAAATTGTATCTCAGTTCACTAAGTATTTTAGTGAACTATACATTTTTAGTAAGCTGAAATTCGATTGTACAATTACTTCTGTACAATCGGTTGTATGATATAACAACTCAGCAAATAAATATCATAACTCACTGAAAAAATATAAATAACTAGAATATAGTTTAGTGAGTTTTCATATTCACAATAATTTTTTTTAGTACAATAGCATATTTAATAAGTTATATAGTATTTTTACTAAGTGAAACTTGCGTACATAAGATACATTAGTTTCGATATATCTGCTCACTAAAAGTACGTACTAGCTCGCTAAAACTTTGTCTCGACTCACTAAAATATTTTAGTGAGCTACATATTATTTTTAGTGAGCGAAACTGGATGCACAACAGCATATTTTAGTGAATTATAGGACATTTTTAGTGAGTCGAAATCCAACGGTTTTCTTTGTTTTTGGACGTGGTGCGCCTTATGGATAATTTGTGGGTCCGGTTGTATAATTGTATTTGTACAACCGGATGGGCGATATATTATCTGACATAAAAGTGATGAACTAATATACTATATATGCAATATTTATCCAATCAAAAATTGCATAGTCAGTTTTTAGTCATCCTCAATTTAGTTCAACTACTCCTTGTATGGTAGAAGAATAAGAAAAGGACATCAAATGCCGATCCTTCTCCACTCAAACAACAAAAGCAAGAAAATTCAAACGATCGAAATCACATTGCATGGGTGAGGGCTTGGAATTTTAAATTTGAAGTTAAAGTGCTAGATGATGGATTTTTGTGTCATATCAAGTGCGAGTCTTTAACCTGCTTTTCAAACAGAAAAGACGGCTTTTAGGATTGGTGGGTGGAACTGCATGAAAAAAGATTAGAGTAAGAGATAGAATGGTCGGCAAAGGGGTGGGGACGGCACGTGCAGGTTGCATGGACCCTTCTGGATCCCGTACCCTCCGCTGAATGATAACGGTCGCATTTACATAAATTGACAGTTTTCTTTTTAAAAAAATTCTGTTGCCACAGAAAAGTACGTACTAACTTTTCTTTTTCTTTTTATTTTTCCTATCTGTGTAGGTCGTTTGGAGAAATTTTTAAAAAATTCTGTTGCCACAGAAAAGTACGTAAAATAAGATATGGGCTGGAAAAGTCCCCAACAAAGATGTGAACTAATCTATTATACGGCTTTGGACATTTTATAATTAGGTTATGATATGAATACGATTTCACTTAAAATTGCATTTGTTTTTGCTTGTGTTATAATTTTTGTTTAGTTTTTATCCTAAATTAAAGTTGCAAATGAGCTACTATCAAATATTAATTATAAGGATGGAGTTCTTTTAGTGTAACATTTCGTCATGAATAAAATTTGAGGTGTTCATGGTTTGGGTACTTAAATCAAAGGAGATCTCGATTCGAATACCCGAAGTTTTGTGTCGGCAAAACCGTGAACCATATTTGAGCCAAAACTTTCAGGTAACCAGAATTCTGGTACCCGAAAATTTTGGTTCGGATTTTTGATTATCCAATAACCCATTTTTCTAGAATGTGAGTTTTTTCATGCTATGCCTAATAATTTTATTGCATCTATAATATAATTATTTCTATTTATGCTATAAAACGTTGTCATATTGTGCCAAGTTACACTTAAAATTATTACCTAATATCACAATATCACCCGATATTTTATCACTATTTACATTTCAATTAGTCAACACTTCCATCAGGCATAAGTTTGATAACATCATATTCATACCCAACGCATTCAAATAAAATAACGTAATGAAGTAAAAGTACTTGTGTTATTCGGATTTGGAAATACTTGATTTACAAAAAGCCTTCAGGGAAGAGATAACATACAAAAAAATCAAAAAATTCAAAAAAACGTTTTGAATTTTCTGGTACCCAAATTCTCAAAATGTCTGAACCGTACTCAAACCTATAGCCTTAAAAAAAATTATTGGTTCGGGTATCTAAACCAAAATTTTCAAATATTCCAGTTCGGGTACCCGAGATTCAGATTAGGTAGCGGATTTTTAGTTCAAATTATTGATTACAAATATTTTTAAACACCAGTAATAAAACTTGAATACAACATTTTACCCATAAATAATAAACCATTTTAAAATAAAAATAATGTTTTCACATAGCAAAGCAAGAAACTGATTCATGTAATACTCTATGTGCATCATTCATTCTACGAATCCTAGATGAGAATTATAAAATGGATGTTATTTTTAATTGAGTTAATGCGGTAAAATGTTTTTTACACTGAAAAGAGTGGGTGGTCCAAATCCTCAAAACCAACTTGAGAATTCTATTTATTACTCTACATTTAAGTGAATCGTGATACATGGGGGTAGAAGATGGCACACAGGCCGCGGCATACCCAACGAACTCGGGTCCATGTGGAGGTGGTGGTATTGAAGAAATTAACGGCCGCATGGGCAATGGAGCTTTCGCGTGAATTTTGGTCCAATTTGCCAGAATCAGCAAGAGCAATCATCTGTCATTATTTCTCTGTATTACATATTTTCCAGGAAGATTATTACCGGAAAATGCACGGTCTGCCATTCTGCATAATGCTTAGATTAAAGGAAAAAAACTATATTAGCTTCTTCCCGAGGTTTACTTGTCTGTCCAGTTGCATCCTATGATAAGCTGGTTTACCAATGTCATCTTTTAAGTTTATGTAGAAAAGGAAAAATGAACAATGAAACATGCCTGTTTAAAAGTGGAAGGTGGAAAAGAGTTACGTTCCAGCGTTTTGGTTTACAAATTAACGTACATCGTTCTCTAATTGAATGGATTTCTTATCAGAGGTACTCTGCTCTGCTCTATCTTTCTTTTTTGCTCTTTTTAATAAGGTTTTCATTATCACTGAACCAAACCAAAAAGTCCTAGCATGGCACAATTACAAATGATTTGATCCTCAAATTAGTTTCTTGCTATATTAGGCGCGCAAGAATTAATTAATATCCAACTTAAAACCTCGAATTTATGACTTCGCAAAAAAAATAAAAGGTAAATTATGGTGAACTTGATCAGTTTAACATGGCCTCAATTTCTCAATATGAAAAAATTGGCGAAAGAGAGAGAAATAACTAGATGGAAGAGGAGACTATGCAAAACAATGACCAGCACCACGAGTCTCACTGGCGGACGACAGGCCTCCGACATGGGATCTGCCTCCATCAACAAGATTTGCACCAGCTAGCGACGTCGAGGGGGAAGCGCTCACGGTAGTTACTGAATTTCAGCCACGCAGAGAGGAGGGCTTGGATGAGCGGGGCAGGAGAAGGTTGGCTTGAGATTTTCAACATGGCATCATTGTAGCGTTTGGGTCAAACTTTAATGTTTCATATTAAAACTTCATTTTTTCATTTTTAGATAGTATTTGGTTTGAAGAAAAATTATTTTCCCAGAAAATTATTTTCCAGAAAAATATTTTTCTAATGAAAATTAATTTTCATATCACATTTTTCGTTATTTGTTACAAAATAAATTGTTTTCTATGGGAAAAAGAAAAAACGTCAACTGAGTTTTTAAGTGGCAAAAAATGTTGACTGAATGGTCATAGTAGAGATAAATATTGACAGAATGAAGGAATATGGAGCTTAAAATTCATATTTGAGCTTTTTTTAATATTTCATATTGAATAATCAAGTTTCGATCCAAACCATTGAAACTGATTTCGTGACGAAAAATATTAACTAAATTATTTAAGTGGCAAAAAATATCGATTGAATTATCGCGATGGAGAAAAATGTTTACCAAATAGAGGAATGTTGTGCTCAAAATCTGGATTTGAGCCTATTTTAATATTTCCTATCCGATGATCAAGCTTCAATCCAAACTCTTGAAATTGTTCGAATGGTGAAAAATATTGACTGCATTGTTTAAGTGGCGAAAAATAACGATTGAATTGTCGTGGTAGGAAAAAATGTTGACCAAACGAAAGAATGCGGAGCTCAAAATTTGAATCTCAGTTTATTTTAATCTTTTCTATCTGATGATAAAGTTCCGATCCAAAACGTTGAAATTATTCTAGTGACGAATCAACTGAATTGTTTTAGTGGTCAAAAATATCGATTAAATTGTCGTGGCGGAGATAAATGTTGACGAAATGAAAGTAATTTGAGTTCAAAATCTAAATTTGAGTTTATTTTAATTTTTTTCATCATATAGTCAAGTTTCGATCTAGACCGTTGAAATTGAATTTTGTGGCTAAATTTCAGCTGACTATATTGTTAAAGAGTTGAATTGAGAAAATTGACTTCCTGTCTTCTTAAAAAGGAAATCATTTTCCTCAATTGAGGAGAAAATTATTTTCCATGGAATTAGTTTTTCATCCCCTATTGTGTCTAACAACGGAAAATTAGAAAATCATTTTATGAAGAAATTTTTTCCCTTTAACCAAACACTACCTTAAACTTAGTTCCTAACGAATATGTTATTCACTTAAATTACTATGTACAAATTAACTTCATAAAAATTTGCATCATAGTATTTACCAAATCCTTTTTGGAAGACGTCTATTTATAACAACAAAGCTAGAAAAGATATTGTTCCCAATTGCACAGAGGAAGAGTTGCATTTTAATTAGCCAACCGAGGGAGATTGCATTGTAACTGGTGGGCTCGCATGGATAGTGGAATCCAGGAAAAGGGCGCCTTTGTCTTCAAGTTTCAGTACCTTGCACTTGATACTGAGACGTCTCATAAGTGACGACGAAGACTTCAAAAACTCCAACTTCAAGCCAGCATGATTTTCTTTTAATTTTTAAATGGAAAATAGCGGAAAGGGACCCATTTGCCTGAAAATCATTTTTGGAATCTGCTGTAAATATGAAAATTTATTAAAGCAAGATTTCTCTTCTTTTTTAATTGTTTGAGACAATAGGAATATAGGATACTATAAATATAACAGTGTTAAAATAATGAAAATTTTTTATCACTAAAATGTTAAATAGGCGATAAAGGTTAAGTTTAATATTGGTGATTTTATAATCATATTTATAACATCAACCCTCCAAAAATTAAACATTGATGTGACTAAATTACTAAATTCTTTATTGTGTAAGTGAATTATTAGCATTTGTCACATATGTTTACGTAATGTTATAATTGAATGGCAACATATTTCATTATCAAAAAAAAAGGCGCGTACACCCTTATTTGGGGGCAAAAAATCTTAGCTAGAAGAATTAATATTTTGTAAAACCTACTCTTGAAACACAACATTATTAGATCAGATAAAAGGTGACTCATGTTATGCTTAAATTCACATTCTATTTTAGATTGTCTTTTGTTAAACAGTCGAAGATTGAAAAAAAGGAGTTATCTGTTCGATATTAACCCTAAGAATTTTTCATGTTTAACTAAAAGGAAATATTTTTTCCTTGAAATAATAAAAAAATAGGAGCAGAGACAAAGAATTCATTTTAAGTATTTCATTTTAAATTTCCCGTTAAGTAAGAAGAAATTTCCAATACACGTCTATCTATAAAACCCCCCAATTTGCGTAACTTTCTGCTCTGCTAAAAGGCTGAACGCCAAATCATCGTTCAAAGACGACCGTCCGATCCCCACTCCATCACCACCCGATCCTAATCCAACGGTGCTAATTCTTCAAAAGTTCAAATCAACAAAAACCGCGTCAATCAAACCCCACCTTGGGCCCCACCTTCCCAACCTCTATATAAAATCCACTCCAGCACCACCCGTCCTCTGTGCTTCATCGCCCTCGCCGCTCTCTCTCCCAAACAAGAAAATTCCTCCCGTTTCCTCTACCCTCAAAAAATGGCGACTGTAAATACTCTGATACACTCACTCAAAATCATCCTCATATCTTCCGGAGCTCTCTTTATCGTGGCTCTCCTCTCTCTCTCCTTGAATCCGCTCTTAGCCACCTCCGCCTCCGAATTCCCTACGCTCTGGTCTACCCTCAGCGCCTGGCTCCGACCTCCTTACCTCTACGTCATCATCAACGGCATCATCATCACCATCGCCGCCTCCTCCCGTATGCACCAACACCACGCGCCGTCACCGGAAGATACGCTTCCCAATATGGCGCCGCCGCCGCAGCACCATGTCCGAACAGAGCAGTTCTCTCTGTACGAGTCTGGATCGGGCTCCCTCGCGGAGGTCGAAGGTTCCTACTACGGCGGCGTTTCCGTGAAGGATGTGGATGTTGAGGTGGTGAAATCAGTGGTTTCGGCGGAAATTGAGGCGAGAGAAAGCAGGATTGTTGAGGAAGTGAAGGCTCCGGTGGTGGAATTTGAGATTGCAGAAGCGGAAATCGGTGATGAGATTGAGGAATCGTCGTCTGTTGCTGATGAGATTTCTATGTGGACACCGCCGTTGGCGAGGCAGCAGCCAGTACCGTTGGAGTTCTTCTCAGAGAGGCCGCCGGCGTCATCGAGGTTCGGTCACCATCGGCGACCTGCGAAAGCTAGTCCTGGCGAAGGTAAGCTTGATCAGATCTTCTGGAGTTGTCCAACAAGAAAAAAAATATAAGATTTTTAGGCAAACTGCTACATCGTAGTGAGACTTTTATCTAAAATTTAAGCAAATTGTTTACATATGATTATAATTTACCGGATGTGTATTGGTTTGTGTTTGTCGGCTTACTGAATTCGAACTTTAGATTAATCACGATTAAGATGCAGTTGTCGTCCTTGATCAAAAGGGGGGGGGGAGATGCAGTTATAGTCAAGTCAGTGTAATTTGCAACTGTATTTAGGATGTTTTATTCGGCGCAATTAAATCGTATTTTACTTTCACATGATTAGCTGCTACACCAATCATACTTTGTTTCTACTAGCTTGGGATAAATTGAACATTAAAATAGGGGGAAAAAAGTAGTTCAAATGTTGAGCTATAGCTAATTTGTCATTATCAATATCCATTTAAAAGCTAAAATTTTATGACTTTGGTCTTTTCATTTTTAATTTAATTTTGTTGGATTTTATATAAATTAAACTGAACTTACTTTACTAATTGAGCTTCTTTCGTTAAATTTTAAAATTATTGTTCTTGAAGTAAAATAAGTTCAGTTTATTTTTAATGAATTGAGCTCTTTTTTTTTTTTTTAAACATGGCTGAACTGAATTTATTTTTTAAAAAAATTGTTATGAATGATGAATGATGAATGATGATTATACCTAAAGGGAGGCAAATTGTGATCGCACTACTTGATTTTTTTTCACCTTTTACTAATTTATCTTTTCCTTTGATTAAAAAAAAGAGATCATTTATTTTGTCGTACTATTTTGTTAATAAATGGGTCCATTGAACAGGTGGAAAAGCACTGAGGAGAGTGGCGAAGCCAAAGAGACACGAGACGTTGGAGAACACTTGGAAAGCCATAACGGAAGGCCGCGCCATGCCGTTAACAAGGCATTTGAAAAAATCAGATACGTGGGAGAATCACAGCCGTGACATCAACTTCCTGGACTCCTCATCTGACGATCCGGCGGTGAAGAAATCTGAGACGTTCAACGACCGCACCAATTACGCGCCGCCACCTGTCCCCGGATCCAGGCTGAAGAAGGAGCCGTCGCCGAGTCAGGACGATTTGAACCGCCGAGTGGAAGCTTTCATCAAGAAGTTCAACGAGGAGATGAGGCTGCAGAGACAACAGTCCATCGAGCAATTTATGGATAGGATTAACCGAATATAATTTATGGTCAATATTGTTTCAAATACATTTGTACATTAATGTTATTATTATTATTTTTTTTCATCTTATGGGGGTAAACTCAAACGTGTAAACACCATTGGGTCTTTTTTTCCCCCCTGTTTTGTTGTCAGCTTTACAAGTGTGGTCGATGTAGGGGCCAAAAAAAATGCCAAGAAAAGACGGATAAAGGTCGTATATGCAATATTTTTTTTTGGACTTTTTTTTTGGCGTGGAAAAGGTTGGAAATTTTGTAATCATCCTTTCATGTTTAGTTGATGAAATGTAGTTTCTTTTTCTTTTTTTTTTTGCGATCTTCTGTAATTGTTTTTCATCATTTGTGTCAATCAAATTTTGCTCCAAGCATGATCTCACGGTAGTTGCATGTATGTATGTTGCTAACATCAATTTTATGCTATATTCTTAAGAATATATGCCCTTATAAATCACATAAGTAAAGTATATATTATAATATTTGTATATGACAATTACACAATAATGAAATATGTTATATGGTTTCTATAAGTACAAATTGAAAGTGAGGAATACTTTTGATTTTAAGAACCTACCTAAATTTAAAAAGCCGCATCTAATTCTTTCCGTTGTATAAATATCAGTACAAACGATAGTTATGTAATTTTCATTTATTTCAGAAAAATAGTTAAGAAATTGGAATAGTTGGATTTTTGAATGAAAAAAGTTTTTCATTACTTTAATTTAGGCTTGCTCTTTTTAGTCCAAAGGAAAGAAATGTAACTTAAAAAAAAAATGGAAAAGTTGGAAGAAGTTGAAAATAGCTCAATTCAACGGAGTTGAAAAATAAAAAATAAAAACTTTAGATGTATGCGAGCAAGGCGAGGACGAAATTAGGAGGAAAGTCTAGTCCTTCTAAATTTGTGTTTTATACAAGGTTGATTAAATTTCATAGCAGAGACGGCCGTTAAGATTTCCACCTAGAGTCCTATTTTTTGGAACTCATTATATCACATCAGTAAAAGTTTCATTTTTAAAACTTGTATTTTTTTCCATCTTCAACCCATAAAACTCTAATTTGAAAAACACAATAAAATATTTGTCATGAACATGCTTCATAACAAACAACGTTTTTTTAATCACTTAAATAATTATTTTAAGGGGAAAAAGAAAACACAAAGAAAATCACAACACGACAAAAAAAGAGGAACAAGTGAAGGAACTGCAGAGGAACCCACCATGTGTGCCACCTCCTTCGTTCTATGCGTTGCAATGGCTAAGAGTGGAACCCGGGTCCCATGATTGACACACATTTCCTACACTGTGAATGCTCTAAAATGTCTAAAAAAGTACGTCCTGATCACCACCAGACCACATGAAGCGAGTCATTACACTATTGCCCCGTACGTGTCATGTATTCAATATAATTGAGCTTACAATTGAAAGATTAGAAAATGATAACTAGACATTTGAAATGATACTTGTTTCTGATCATTACATCTGAAGTTATATGCTATGACTAGAAATGACAAAGTCATTGTATTTTATCCAACCCGCATAAGGCCTCTTCTTTTAGCTAAGAAAGAATTGGCATCCAATGTGAAGGAATAAAAATTATAGAAAGGAATGGAAAAGTTGAAAAAAATAGTATGAAATGGAAAGACATGTTATAGAATAATATAGAATGGAAAGAAATAGGGAATTTCTTATATTTTGATCCAAGCAAATTTTTTTTAAGATATAGTGAAAATGATAGAAAGAAATGGGATGAAACAGTATAAAATATGATTTTTCTCAAAGGGTGGAAATGAATGGAAAATGATTGAAAATGAGTGAAAGAAAATAGGAGGGAACAGGAGGCCCCATTTACTCACAGGAAAAAGAGACCCATAAAAGAGATGTAGATTGAATACACATACAGGGGTTCAATATATGGATAATATCCCGTCATGTATTTATTCATCAGTGAATGTTTAATTTTTTAAAATTATTTCAGACATATTTGTTTCAACATTAACATATATGCGCTATCTATTGTCTTTTGTTTCTTACAAACAACTCTTACTCCTCCAATCCTCCTTGCTAAGCATTGCTTACCATCTTTGTAAATGAATGCACTATTTCCAATCTAAAATGCACATAGATGTTTGGTCTTTCTCCCTTCAATATAAACTGAGTAATTGTAAATGCATAGAAAGTTAAAATACGACTCTCATAATAGAATTTTTTCATTCACAATACATAATATTAAAATTTTTATTATTTAAGGAGCAGAGAACAAACATCAAACTACTCGAACCAACAATATACACTAATTTAGAACATATTTAATCAAAAAATTGGACATTCTTTAAAAAATGCATGTAATAATGTAATGGGTAAGATGAAACTTTATGAATAAAAATCTTTTATAAAGCTGATATTACTTGCTAGCTGCTAGGCACCTACCTGTAAACTAGGATATTGATTCATTATGTTGTTTTCTTTTTGGAGGGGAGGGGAGGGGGGATTTGCACCAAACTGAGAAGATTTTTATTCAACAGAGTAGTGATTAGGAATCAAATTAGAGTTGGTTGCATGGACACAATTCTAATCAAGACTTAGTCCCAAATTTGACCAAATTAAGAGTAACATAAATCTGTGGGAAATCAAAGGGGGCCCAGAGGATTAAGGTTTAAGAGACAGAAAAGGATGTACCACTACCTAGGTTTGGCATGCTTGCCCCAGCCCTATTTTATTCCCTGATCTGATCTCTCGTTGGGTTCTTCATAATTTGTTGCACCTTTGCTTTTCTAACTGAAACGTAGACCGTTTCACGTCTGAAAAGAACTTTGTGCTGAATTTGTGGTTGTGCCAAAATACCATAGAAGTTGACCAAGGTTTAACAAAAATATATGTTGTAAAATTTGTCCCCCATACCAGCTCCACTTGCCTCTGTTCGTCGGATATAAATTTATTGAATTAAATATCAGTTAACTGAAGTTACAAACGATTTTTTAGAGGAAAAGAGCTACTTATGGGTGTTTGCAGAAATGAACATTTGCCAAAGAGTATAAACAAATTACACACCATGCCATTAAATGATATTTATATGATATTGTTTTCGCAAAATAAAAGAGTATACAATAACAAAAAGTGTTACTTGAAGACTTATATTAGTAGCATTTAAACCCAATTAGATCTTGAGCATTAACAAGAATAGAGGTTTTTTTTTAATTTTTATTTTGTTGAGACAAAAACAAACAATTAAAGTTGCATTGTCTCTTTCATTGTTTGCATTTTTTAGCCAAGTAGTGTTCTTTTGGGTTCAGATTTTCTAATTTCGCTAATATATTATATCAAACTTATTTAGTTCTCTCACTATACACCTTTATAAATATTTGATATTTATACTTTAAATCATTCAGTCTCCCTTCCAATTACCTACATAATGAGTTTTGGATTGATGCAAAATATTAACATTTGATATTATATTTTGTATGAATTGAATCTAATGAAGATAGAGTCATTAACAATTTGTATGAATCTGATCAATTTCAATTTATAAATCAAAAAAATCTAAAAAAGTAACAAAGTAATGTTATAAAACATTGACATTATTTACATAAGTACAGATTGAAAAGAAATAATATAGACGATAAATACAAATTATATAGAATTCAGTAAGAAAGTAAAGTTTTATCAATGAAATTTTTCTTCTTTTATTTATTTTTTTTACAAATAAAGTTAAGTTATACACATTATACCAATTTAATTCTTTAAAAGAAAATTGACTAATAAGTAAAAAATATGTTTTATCAATAAATAATTTAGAAATAAGAATATAAATATAATTTTATCAAACATCTTTCTTAAAAATAGCTAATTTTATCAAATAATTTTTTTTAAAAATAATTAATTTAAACAGCGAGTAACCAACAACTAATACAATCGGTTAACCGTTATCTGCTAAACAAAGTCATTGTCTTGATCTGAACGTCACGTAAATAAGTTGAGAACATGGGTGATTTGTCAGAATTTTATTTTTTTTTTGAAATTTTAAAATTGGTTGATTTGGTTAAGATGTCCACTCATTAGACACTGATGTAAACACAGTCTGAAAAGAGGATAGGTGGTTGACAGCTCGAAAGGACCAAGACCCAATAATAAGGGCAAATCTATGTGGACATCATCGACGCCTACAGCAACTTTAAGCCAAAAAATTGTGTAATATTTCTATATAAAATTCTTCAATTTTTATATGATCACCAATAAAAGCTAACTAATTAGTATTATTAAATTTTAGAAAAAAGAATTCTCATGATACAAAATTTCTCAATTCACGGCTGCCCCAAAAAACCTTATTGCTTATCAACTCTCATTTCCACAACAATACAAAATTTGTGGCTGGTTATGGGAATCGAATCCTGGCCTTCTCCACGGAAAATAGACAATCCAATTGAGCGATTAGTGTTCGGCCCAATTATGGTGGGCCGTTTGTTATGATAATGGGTCACTGGTTGTTTCATATAAATGGGCTCTGTTCGATCTGGTTTCCAAAATTTGTAACAGCCATTGCCAACCTGCTACCTTAAGACACTGTTCCATAATAAAGAAAGATTCTACATTAGAACAACTCTATACCATAGGGAGCTCGATGTCTTTTTTTGACTCATACAGCAGCCACATACATTCTACTTAAGTAGTGGAAAGTGGTAAACTACCATGTAGAGACGGTAGAGAATTATATGCACATTAATTATTTAGTCGAATCTTTAAAAAGCCAAATCTCTTTTTCTGTCGTGGTAAACTACCACGTAGAGACTGTAGGGAATTTGTGGCTGGGGCATGACATCATCAAAGATTCTAATAGCCACCGGAAATTATTCAATATCTATGACTTAGTTTGGGGAACTCGTAGGTAATAAACAACATATAAATTCAATTGTTTTCGTATCAAGGTTGCCATATTCTACCGACAATAGATAAAAAAAAGTCAATACAAAAGTTAGGAGAAATAAAGATCCTGTTTGGCAAACAGCATTAGTTGCTTGTATTAATCGTTAGCTGTTAACTGTTTGAGTTAGCTATTTGTATTAACTGTTTGAATTAGCTGTTTGTTGAAAAACTGTTTGGTAAAATTAGTTGTTTCTGATAAAGTTGTGAGACAAAAAGCTAATTTTTCAAAAAACTCTTCCAAAAAGTTCATGGAATTAGTTTTTTTCAAATTAGCTTTTTTGACCCAATTGACCCAAAAAGCTCTTCTAAAGACCTCTTTCATCAAACACCCAAATTCACTTTTTTATTCGGTCAAATAGCTAATTTTGATTAAAAAGATTCTTCAAAAAGTTATTTGCCAAACACCCAAAAGTCTCACCATTCATCTTCGAAATTAAGAATTTTTTTGTTTAGAAATACCCACCAATTATAGAGAAGACTTAGCACTTAGGTAAAGGCAAAATTTATGATCCTTCCATCTAAATCTTTTATCTTTTTGTTTAAAGCTTTTTTTAATCACTTATTAAACCACACAAATATTGTCAAAATTTTAAAAGTTAAAAAGTTTAAAAACTGAAATTTTTATTAAATTTAACTGAAGATAAAAGAATATTTAATGAAAGGGTTTCATTTCTTTAATTATAGTAATTGAAGTGGACTGAAATAAAATTCAAAACAAAAGTTAAAGCTTCACCCAAATCAATGGTAATTCCAATCCCATCAAAAGCTCAAATCTTTAAATCGCGGCTCGATTTGATTACACCTTATGATGATGTGAACCATGATTCAATTTTTGCAGTTGAATATGGGTTCATGAGGGTGTCGGAGTAGTAATGATGATGATGTCGTAACCTGAAATACGATTCTGATGGGAGTTTATGTGTAGTCCCTCACGCAACCTCTCCCTCTCTCTCCCCCCCCCCCCCCTCTCCGCAGTGCCTTCGCCCGACTTCCCAAAAACCGCGTTTCTTCTCTTCTGTAAGTCTTCTCTCTCTCTGTTCACCCCCCCTTCTCTTTCTATCTCTGTAATCTCCCCCTAACACTCTCATAGTCCCAAGATACGTATGGATTTGATCCTAATTTTACGTTTTATGGCCTAATTTTAGGTGATCTTTGGTGGGGTTTGATTCTTATTTAAAGGGGTCTTCTCACTTGTTTTTGTTCTCTCAGTTTCTTCTCTCTAGTTTTCGATTGTGGATTAGGAATAATTAAAGACCTTTTCTTGTTGCTGTTGGATATGGTGTCGTATTATTGTTCTTGCTTATTATTTCCCATTATAGATGGACTAGGTTTTGTGGGTTCTTCTGATTTTAAAGATTTTGATGTCGTAGATGCTTGCAACTGCATTGTTGATTGACCATCTGTGGAGTTCTTTGTAGTGATTCGAAATGTAGTCTGACAATTTCTCTTCTGCAATTTTGTTTCTGTGATTGTTGTTCAGTGACGAGTATTCTTTGCGCGTGTCCCATTCCTTCTCCAATTTTACCCCTAATTTTCTTCTACTTCAGAAACCCTAACCCTAGAAGATCCAATTTTAATTCAAGCCTTCGACTTGTGTCACGCACAAAAATCAATGGAAGTCAAGTTGTGGAATGACAAGCGTGAAAGAGAAATGTATGAAAACTTGGCTGAACTTTATGCCATTATCAAGGCAACTGAGAAATTAGAGAAGGCATATATCAGGGACATTATATCGCCTTCAGAGTATGAAACTGAATGCCAGAAATTGATTGCCCACTTCAAGACCCTGTCTTCCACCTTGAAAGATACCATCCCAAGCATCGAGAGGTTCGCCGAAACTTATAAAATGGACTGCCCAGCTGCTCTGAATAGGCTTGTGAATTCTGGGGTGCCTGCAACTGTGGAACACAGGGCAGCTGCATCAGCATCAGCTACCACTTCGGCCGCCATTGTGGCTGAGTGCGTTCAAAACTTCATCACGGCTATGGACTCGCTGAAATTGAACATGGTGGCTGTTGATCAGGTCTATCCTTTGTTATCAGATCTGTCAACCTCTTTGAACAAGCTTAGCATATTGCCTCCTGATTTTGAAGGGAAGACGAAAATGAAAGAATGGCTCGCAAGGTTATCCAAGATGGGAGCTGCGGATGAGCTCACTGAGCAGCAAGCGCGGCAGCTCCACTTTGATCTTGAGTCGTCGTACAACTCTTTCATGGCTGCTTTGCCTAATGCTGGAACTTGATTCATCTGGGTGCGCTGGTAAATAATCATCGACTGTTTTCTCGTTGTTTTACGCGTTGTCGTTTAGGTGATGATCTGCTGCTGTTGCTGAGATGTCTCGGGTGGTATTGGTTTCTTTTTGTGGAAGTGATCAACTTTATGACGCTGGTAAAGCAATCTGTCTTTATGTGAATCATGACTTCCTTTTCTTGATTACCCTTTGTTAGTGATTGAATTGCCCATACTATTATGATTAGTCCCTCTCTGCCATCAAGATATGACAACATTGTAGTATTATTTTGCTGCTGTCGTGACTCCTGCATTATGGAAGCTTATCTTGTTCGTTTTGAACCTAAACTTCTCCTCTTAGCTGGGATTATCTGACAGAAGATTCCGATATTGAATTACAAGATCGACAACAAATAAGGAGATCATATGTTCATAACTAAAAAATCGCTGTGCTCAGTGATGTGAACTGCAGGCAGAGGCGCTTTCCATCCTTCCTACCTTCTGTAGGTCTTGCTCATTCTTCAAAGCTTCCTATATCATCTAATGATGTTTAGGATTCTACTCCCTAGCTGGAGGGAGGACTTGGCTGGAGCACTATTAGATCTACAACTGAAATGCTCTACAATGTGAGCACTGTTAGATCTACAACTGAAATGCTCTACAATGTAGCTCATTGTGAGCAAAGTTAGCTTTACCTTTCCTTTCCTCTACTGTGCATTGGTTCAGTGAATGTAGTTTATCGCTAAAACTTTGCTATCAAGAAAACAAAATAGAAAAAGAAACGGATGGGATAAAGCTCTCTTTTCTGAATCAAAATGACCCTGTTTCTGAAGTTGTCTCATTCGCCATGTTCATTTTCCAGAGATGTTCTCTAATTTTCTGATTCATGTGTAACCTCAATGAAGCTTTTGAGGAAGAAACTGCATACAATCCGAGATTTAGTAGCAATGTTTGACATGAATTATATGTATTGAAGTTATGAATATAGTAGTTTCTTAGAAATTTTGTAGACTTAGGTTGGACTTGGCATGTTTTTTTCAAATATCTCTAACCCGGTGGACTACACATTTAGTACATCTTGAGGTGGTCCTCTATCCCTTTGTTCTTTACCGAAAGCATACTATTTCATTTACTTCTTGTCTTTGTACTCTTGCTTTTGGCACTGTTCAGTGTTCTCCTTTTAAGGGCCCTATAATTATTTAAAAAAAAAAAAAAAAACAGCATACTACTTGATTGAAGTCCATGTAACTAATTGCAAATCAACTCATTGTAATACATGGGTTGATGGAAGGGAACCTTGCGAGAATTCAAGTGTTTCATAGTTTTGGACCGTGGCAATATCCGTCTTCCATGGTCAAAGGTGAATTGTTAGTGAGAAACGAATTACATGCGAAAATAGCCTGAAGAAACTCCGATGTAATTGCAGTGAGTTTACTTTTTTTTTTTTTTTTAATGTCACTGGGGGGATATGTCGATTGAAGACTTGAAAACAACTGTACAAAGAGAAAATTTGTTGATACCGAATATAGAACATTTGAACGTTGCAGATGGCAACGCTTAACTTCCAATATGGCTACTTAATTATAAGGGAGTCGCCAAAGTTTCTGGTTCTAAACGACAATCTAAACAGGTGTACTTAATTATAAGGACAAGTTCTCTTGAAGGGTGATGATATATGTCTTGCCACAAGACATTTATAAAGTATCTTATCTCGATGTAAATTTGCGTGTTTTATAATTCAAAATCACCAAATTTTCAATTACGAATTACTAAGACTAAACATTTATTAGCTACACCAATGGATATAAAAACAGCAATTTAATTGGGTTAACCATTTCCACTAAAACATATGATATACGTAATATTATAAATGTCTAAAGTTGTGGATAAAAACAATTTTACAACATTTATAAGGTGCATACGCTTTCTATCCGATCGTACTATTTTTTTAAATTGAAAACATAACAATGTGGTTTTAAAGACATAACAAGACACATGAAAGGTCTCATATGGCAAAATATTTGTCAATTTTTTCCCCCAAATTATATTGAATGGAGAAGAATGTAAATAGATAACCTTCATATTTCCTATTATTTCTTATATGTGTCTTTTTACTTTTATGGGTATTACATTAATCTCCCAAAAGAGACATGCAAGACAGGTCGGTTGGAGAGCGTGCGTCTTTGGTTTTTTTTTTGGGGGCACCTCATGTTGAATACATACAAATAACTAACCTTAAAAGGCTTTGTAAAATGATAGGTGTCTTGCTATAAGACACTTTCAAGTGTCTTGTTTTCACTTAAAATGTATATTATCACATATTAAATTGGGAAAGAATGGTATGATTGAACAGTCGAATGATGCCAAAATTAATAAATTGTGTAAAATCATTATTTTATGCATAATTTCTCACATTTATAAAATCACACATACGATATGCCTTCGTGAATGGGATTAGTCTGATTAGGAAATTAGTTTATATTTATTAGTGTAACCGACGAATATTAAGGTTTTATAACTCATAATAATTCGTAATAATTAAAAATTTGGTATTTTAAATCATGAAACATATTAATTTGAGTTAAGACAAGACATTTAAAAGTGTCTTGCACCAAGACACGTATCATCACCCAAAAGGCTTTATGTATGTATGTATGCTCAACATTTATTTTGTGCTAGAAACCAAGAAGAGTACATCACATCGTGGGTTATTCAACATAAACTCCTTACAAGCTGGGGTACGACTCCACTAAGCAACACACACTCCTCTTGCAATTCCCGGTGGAATGCAAGCAGCTGCGTTAGTGCAACATTGAGGTCCGAAACCGATGTTACAGTAGGACCCCTCACCGATGCATTGGAGAACTTTCCTTGTTGATCTGCCTCCATAAATAGATGTTGGAGTTGGACCATCTCTATTTCCACACCGCACTCATCGGTTCAGGTTTTTTGACAACTAGTTCTTCAACTATGATTTTGGCCTTCTGTGGCATTCTTATGCCACCGTTTTAAACCCCAAAAGTCGGAATTGTATGAGCAAAGTATAATTATATGTTAGTTGTAGAAAAAAGATGACCGTGGTATCTTGTTATATGCATGATCATTACTTAATACTATTTGTTCAATCAGAAAAAGATATAAATTATTTTTCATAAAATTACACAAATAAATAAATAAATTGTAAACCTCTCATACAAATGCCGTTTTCTTATGGTCTAATTGTACCAAAAATGGTCTCGCAAAAAAAGCATAGTAAAAGTTTCCTTGAAAGCAAAATAGAAGGTAAGAGTTAATGAGATTAACCATTAATGCAAGCTAGGAGAGCGAAAAAGATGGCAAGCTTGGGAAGCGAAAAACGAACCTTTCTCCATAATTTGCTCTATTCTTCGTGATTTTATTGTTTGCTCTTAAGTGTTGCGCTGTTTATGGAAATGATCCCCCATGTCCTGGTGTATTTATAGTCTAATGCTTGCCTACCATTCTTCCAATAGCTCTGCGCAACACTTAGTACAATCCTTTGTGTAACAATTGATTCCCTTGCTAACGTTATCTCTTGGGCCTCGGCAGCAAAACTTAAGAAAATGATATAGGTGTTAACTAACGGCAAAAGTTTTTGTCTCTTTCTTTATCAGAGAATTTAATTAAAGTGAAAAAGATGATCGAACTCAATCCCATTTGACTTAATCTCAACAGGATCCAAATTAAAACTACAATATACTCAACTTAAACAACGACTTACGCAGTTCTTTTTTGATAAGAGTTGGGAATCGCCATCTTAGCTTGTAGAACATATGAAGGACATCAAAAAGTAGATGAATAAAAAACTAAAGAGGTACAAAACCTGAGATAGTCATCAAGAGAAATGCAAAGAAAGCCAGCTTAGAACTTATCAAATGCTTCTCCATTGAAGATTTGGAAACAAGTGTACAGAGAGAAAACTTGTTGAGATCGAATATAGGATATTTTGAACGTTGCAGATGGCAATGGTGAACATCCAATGTGGTTATTTATAGTGCCGCAGTAATACGTCATAGTACTTCTGCAAGAGTGGGCCAGGACGTAATGACTGTAGCACTCACCACAAGCAAATAAAACGTGAAAAAGGATTATTGTTCAAATTTGCGAGGACAGAGAAAGGGCCACAGATGTCGTACTCTTGTATTTTCTGCGGAAGATATTTATAGAAGCCTGAGTTCTCTGAACGAATGTTTGTTGCACAGGAGGTTTGTTGTAGTATAGTGGTGAGTATTCCTTTCTGTCATGTGGATGACCTGGGCTTGATCCTCGACAATGGTTGATGGTTTTTGTATTTTGCACACTAGAAGCCTGGAACACGTCTTTTGTCTCTTTTAAAACAAAGATTATGTTTTTTAACACAATAATAAAGGCCATGACTTGGTCTAAAGCACTTGAATTTTCACTACCCAATCATAGGAATGTGCCAAAAAAAAAACCGAAACAAAACCGAACCCAAAAACCAGTTAATCGTACAAATTTTTTAAAAAAATCGGTTCGGTTAATCGAAACGAAAAAATATTTCGATTTTCGGTTTGGTTAGGGTTCGGAAGATTTGAAGATTCGGGTAACCGATGGTTAACGGGTTTTCGGTTAACTGAAATTCTGGTTAACCGGTTTTGCACACCCCTACCCAATCATACTATTTTTAAAATTTAAAATATAATTATATGATTTTTAAGACATGACAACACATGAGAGTTGTCATATAGCAAGTTATTTATCAATTTGTTATCGTCAATTACATTGAATGTAGAAGAAAGTAAACAGATAACCTTCATACCTCATATTATTACTTATTATTTGTGTCTTTTTACTTTTAGGGGATTCATGTGGCCAACATTAATATCCCCATGCCAAAAAAGACACGCAAGAAGGGTTGGAGTAAGGTTCCTTTTTTTTTTTTTTTTTTTCGCTGCACCTCATGTTGCATTGTGAAGAATACATACAAATAACTAACCTTAAAAGGCTTTATGTACGTATGCGCAACATTTATTTTGTGCTGGTGTACAACTCCACTAAACAATGCACACTCCTCCGACAATTACCGGTGGAATGCAATAAACGGTACCAGTGCGACATTGAGGTCCAAAAACGGCCTTACAGTAGCCCTTGCACTTGTGCATCCAAGAACTTCCTCTTGTTGACCTGTCCGCATAAATTGGGGTTGGAGTTGGACCATCTCTATTTCCTCACTCGCACTTATCACTTCAGGTTTTTTGACAACCAACTATTCAACTATGATTTTGGCCTTCTATGGCATTCATATGCCACCATTTGAAACCCCAAAAGTGGGAACTGTATGGGCAAAGTATAATCATATGTTAGTTGTAGAAAAATGATGATCGTGATATCTTGTTATATGCATGATCATTACTTAATACTAGTTGTTCAATATGAAAAAAAGTGTACAAGTTATTTTTCATAAAATTGCAAAATAAATAAATAAGTTGTAAAGTCTTATATACATGATCCAAGTATCCTTTTCTATGATGTAATTGTACCAAAAATGGTCTCACAATTCACATGGCTTTTTCAATTTAAAAAAAAAACGATAGTGTCAGAATTTTTGTCCAACTAGTATGACTAATCAATAATAAAGCTTCATTCGACATAGCACGGGAAGAGTCCCCCCTCCAAAAAAAAAAAAAAAAAAAAAAAGTAAAAGCAAAGTTGAAAGCAAAATAGAAGTTGAAAGTTAAAGATATTAAGCATTAGTGCAAGTCAGGAGAGCTAAAAAGATGGCAAGCTTGGGAAGTGAAAACGAAGCCTTCTCCATAATTCCCTTAATTCTTCTTTGATCAAAAAAAAAAAAAAATCCCTTAATTCTTCGTAATTTTACTACTTGCCGCAAAAGATATTAACCATTGAGGCAAGTTTTTGTCTTTTTCTTTCTTATAATATTTAATTGACGGCAAAAGATGGTAGAACTGAATTCTATTTGACTTCTCAACAGTGTAAATTAGAACTACAATATACTTAACTTAAATAACAGTTACACAGTAGTTTTCTTATAATAGTTTGGAATCGTCATCTTAACTTGTAGAATGTATAAAGGACATCGAAAAGTAGGTGAATGAAAAACTAGAGAGATACAAAACCTGTGATAATAGTCAGCAAGAGAAATGCAAAGAAAGCCAGCTTAAAACTTATTGAATGCTTCTCCATTAAAGACTTGAAAACAATTGTGTAGAGAGAAAATTTGTTGAGATTGAATATAGTAGGATATTTGGACGTCAAGTTGCAGATGGCAATGCTTAACATCCAATGCGGTTATTTATAGTACTACACCACTGTTGTTCTTCCACAAGAGCGAGCCAGGATATATTTGTCACGCATGGCAATTGATTGTCGTTTTATATTTGTGAATTTGTCCCTCTGTAAAATTACAGAAGAAAGCGTCGTTTAGCAAACGAGTCGTTGTAGTATAGTGGTGAGTATTCCCGCCTGTCACGCGGGTGACCCGGGTTCGATCCCCGGCAACGGCGATTTTTGTTCGTCTAACACCCCTTTTCGTCTTCTCTCTCTTTTTTTTTAATATAAAAAAACAAATAATTAATGCTTTTAAAACAATGATAAAGGCCACGAGTTGATCAAAAGCCCTTTGAATTTTCGTAAGCGAGAACGACTTGAGACTTGCGAGGGATCTATAGATGAGCAACCTCAAAAGCAAAGGGAGTCACCAAAGTTCTAAGTCCAATTTAATTCTTGGTAGGTAAACCCTAATCTCTTTTGATTCTGAGAAATATTTTCACTGTATTTTTGATAGTTCAGTGGTTTACTACTTTATTTGTGATTGCGTTGCTTGATGCCTTCTGATTTCTCCTGCTTCGAATTGGGATTGCAAATTTGCGATCCCTCAGATCAGCCTGGGTTTCACATGGATGCTTGTATAGCTGTTTGAAAAATGATGATTCATATGATAATCAAACAAATTCATTGTAACAAGTTGTGAATTTTGATCTTAATGTATTCATGAAAGAGGGCGCTGTTTGCCTGGATTAAGGTCCTATTGGAGTTCTGAATATGGCTGTTTTCCAGGAATTTTGCGGGTGTTTAGAGTTTAACCTAAATTGAAGCGCTAATTGTACTTTTATGCATGTCCAATTTGCAGAGCCTGGTTACTAAAGAGGGTTGCGACAGGTATTGTAGGAGATTATAGTTGGTCTTATCCAAGATGACTTTTTAGCTGGTGAGTCCTAATTACACTCGTATAAAGATTATTTGTTAAGTTAAATCCAATATTATGGGTGTTACTGTGCTATCCCCAAAATATGGCACTTCTGTAGCTGCAAATTTGTTTGCTGTGAATGCCCTTCAATGTGGCTGAACTCAAGCTTTCACCTTGATGAGTGTCGTTGTTAAGTTTGATTCACCGCATCAAATTTTGCCTTTCGGTTTGTTTTGACTTGTTAAGATATCAACATTACCCTTCTAGTTATTGGAAAGCATACTACTAGGCTTCATCTTTGGTTGATCAAATCAATCTAGCTAGAAGGTCTGAACAAGCGGTTTCTGATTGGTACAATTATACGAACCAGCCCTGACCCCCCGGGAGGGAGGGGGGAGCGGACGGCTGTACACGCATATGTGGATGAATCGGCCCCTGGAGGCTCCTTGCTGTCCACTGTTGAGTACTGATACTTTGTCATTTGGTTGTATGCACATATTTGGTTTGTTTCAGGTTTGACACTGCACTTAAACCAGAGTACAGTTTGCTGACAGCTGCTTTGTCATTTGGTTTTATTCAATGGCACAAGGATCATCAGAATATTACTCCCCTAAATTCCATGTATTTTCAGAAAATAAGATTCCTGAAATTTTAGTCCTTAGTTTTCAGCAAAGATAAGAGATAATATCAATCTCTTTTGTTTCATAGCCCTCTTTCCTGTTCCTTTAATCTTTACAGCATAGTTCATGCATTGTATTTGCCTTTTTTTCCCACCTGTTTCCTTAGTCCTTACAACATGGTTCATGTATTCTATTTGATTTTAACTCTTGCTCGCTAACAAGGACAGGTTTCAGTTCGAAGATATTAACTTGAGCTTTTAATCCCATAAATTTGTCAGGGCCCATAAATTAGGACTTTAGAAGCTGGTGAAAAGTAAGAAATTAGATTAAATTTGATAGGCTGAACGTCTTAAGCTGAAAAATTTGTGTCTGCTGATTTCAAGTATGATCTAAAAAGTTGGGCTTGCTGAGCTAAATTGGTTTACTGAATCTTGGGCAGTAAGGAGCGGTCGGCAGAGTAAGTCTAACATGGACGAAAGCAGTGACTTGCGAAGCAGTGAAGATGAAGTGAAGTCAGTAGGCCAAAGAGAAGCAGAGGAGGAAGAAGAGCTAGTAGACTATGGCTATGAGGATGAAACTGACATATGTTATGATGAGTGGCCCTCTAAACGGCCAAGATGTGCTGTAGATCGCATCAGTGAATTGCCAGATTCAGTAATCTCCCACATCCTATCTTTGATGCCTGCCAGAGATGCTTTTAAAACCTGTATCTTATCCAAGAAATGGCGCCACACGTGGGCCTCATCATCTGCACTCATATATATCTTTGATGGGGGATCCAGAAAGAAGTTTTCCAAGTTTGTGGACAAAACCTTGATCCTCCATAAATCTTCTCAAATCAACAAGTTTGTTCTCAAATCATTATATAGAAGTATCAAGGAGTCCTCAGTTAGCCTGTGGGTCCATGCTGCAGTTATTAAAAAAGTTGAGGAGCTTGTCATAAAGGTTGTCGATACAGATGATACTTACATAATAGTGCCTCAAATTTTATACTCATGTGACTCTTTGAAAAAGTTGAGTTTAGGTGGCTGCTTGATTGCTCCTATTTACTCGTCTGTGTGTTGGAGATCACTCAAGCATCTAAGTTTAACAAGTATTGACTTGGAGACTGATGTACTCCAGAAGTTTCTTGATGGTAGTCCTCTTTTGGAGTCTCTAAAATTAAAGGATTGTACAAGGTTTGATCATGTCGACATTCATTCAGGGAGGCTGAAGAAACTGGTAATAAATGGTTATCGCACGTTTAATCAGTATTTGGATCATGGATGGCTGGAAATCAATGCGCCCTATCTTCTGTCCCTGGAGATTCTGGGTTTTGTGGATGGGATGAAATGCAAGCTGAAGAATGTTCGGTCTCTGGTTCATGCTAGTCTTACATTTCATATGGGAAGATGGAGTTCGTATCAGTATGAGGATGATGATAATTATCAAACTCGACTTGAAGATGATCAATCCATGGTAAGGGATCTTATGGAGAAGGTTCGTCATGTTCGGAATCTCACCCTTGGAACTTGGATTGTTCAGGTAAGCTTATATCATGCATTGTGGTTATCTTGCTTCTATACCTATCGCTCTAAGTCTAAGCAGAACAGATCATACTTCCGATTGTTGGTTCTGCATTCTCTTTTTAACTGAATTAGCAATGATGGACTGCATGCTGGCACTTTTCCCACGGGAGATGTGAGTGGATGGACTTCCATATACTGTTGTTGTAGCTTATTAAGTCGATATTATACTGATGACTTATATATATTTGTTATAGCTTCTATATCATGAAGTGATTGGTTTCTTTTATTTGAATATTACGAGGTTCTCTCGACATGTGAAGTGAAGCGTTTAGTACACTGCTCCATTTCAATGCGGAAGTGTTTGGTCTTGGAGGTAGACCTTCATCGATTTGATCTTCCAGGCATTGCTATGTTGTTGCGAACTTCACCCATATTGGAGAGATTAATCATGGATTTGTCACGCCCTCACACATATGAGCAGGTTGGCACCTATTGCTGTTCTCCCCTTTGTTTTCTTTTCTTAAAAATTGACATGCTAAAAGAAACTAGCTTGCTTTCCTTAAAACAACTTAGATCTATGAAGTTACTGATTGATTGTTTTTGTGCAAGATGATTACACGTCACCATCTGGGGTCATGTTATGTCATGTTTTTTGTGTCTCTCACTAAACTGAAGCCAGGCCTGGCTATTCTTGTTGTATTGTATTAGGCATCACTCTGTGTGAAATGATACCTGTCAAGGTAATGTCGCCTACATCTGTATCTCTCCAGACCCCGCGCAAGTGGGATACCCAATGAGAGTTGTTGTATTAGGCATCACCGTCTTTAGCTTGTCAATGGCCTCGTATTCAATGCTAAGGCATGTCTGACAATAATTCGGCCTATGCAGACGAAGTACTTTGAGGAGGTATGCGACATTGATGGCAAGAACTATTGGGCTTTAAAGCTCATCGTCTTACAGTGCCTTAGGACTGTCGAGGTTGTTGGCTTTTCGGAATCTGTAATCGAATGCGCACAGTTTCTGCTTCAAAATGCGAAGGCCTTGGAGAAGATGATCTTCACTAAAGTGAACAGCTACGATGAATGGCAATACTACTTCGGCCGTGAAGATTTTTTCAAAACAATACGGAAATTGTTGAGTCTTCCACGATCATCACCTCAGGCCCAAATTATACTCTTGTGAATCACGCATTCGATGCTTTCTGGGGTTGTTCTCTATCCCTTTGTTCTTCAGTGAAAGGAGTAGTTCACTGTTAAATGCGTGGTTTGCTCTTTCAATTGCTATAAATCATATTGTTTAGTAATCTAATTAAGTTGTGTGATTTGGTTTAACAATCTAATATAGCCCAACTAATCAAAATTTACGCTTCCAAAAAAAAAAAAAAAAATCAGTCGTCTGGATCTGGAGCGTTTGTTACGGTGCTCCATATATTCCTTGAGCATGAACGGCTCTCCTGGACCAATGATAGACTTAGAAAATTCTTTTGATGGTGTCCACTTTCGAGTTTTATTAGATTTTGTAATTGTCAATTTTTATGGGTGTTCACTTTAGACAACCTTAAGATTTTAGAGGATGTTTATACGGAATTTTGAACAAAGTTCTCAACTGATGGTTGTCAAGGACACTATACCCAATAGTACGCATTCGCCCTTGGACCTTAACAAAGCATTATCCCAGGAGAATTGTTGGGGATGAGGGGAAACATGGGGAAGGAATTATGACCAAGTGTACAAAAAAATTTTACTCAATTGAGGTTGCGGACACTAGATTATGACAAGCATGGCTCATTGTGTGCTTTAAGGATCCTGTCCTACAAGTAATCACAAAGTTTTGTTAATTAGCTTGCATGATGTATAGGGCTCAAGTCTACTGAAATTGGTCTTTCTATTTCTAGAAGTGATGTTGTCTATATCTGAATCTTCTCAAACTCTGTAAAAATGAGACCTAAATCAGAAGTAGTAGTTGTTCCGTGAAGCGGAAGGCTCAACAGCATTGCTTGCCTAGTGGACTCCATTAGTCCTCCATGTAATGCCACTTGATCTTGGAATGGAATACTATGTATCGCGTGAACCTCAACTTGTATGTAGTCTATCTCTCCACTAAATGGAAAATTGCAAGAATAACAAAGTGAAATTATAGTGTGTTTGGGAACAACAAAAAAGATTCTTTAATCTGACATTCTTATGTTATTAGCCAATTAAAGCTCTAGAAGGTGTGCTTCATGGGACAATAATGGCCTCAAGCATCACGAAAGCCTAGAATTCAACAGTATGATTTCGATCATACCTGAACCATGAGGGACACGAGGGTTGAATCAAGCAATCACACTCAAATCTCCTCCCTCTTTTCTCTCATTTAAAGATGAAAATGATAAAGATCTTACTATAAGGTATATAAAAGTGTCATGTACTGCCTCAAAAGAAAAAGTAGATTAATTTATCAAATTTAATACTTATTAAGTTTTAGTATTAATCAACCACACTAAGGGGCAAATGATAGCCTTATAAGATTAATTGTATGGTAAAAAAGAAAAAAAAAAGCTATATTATATGTGTGATTTTGTAATTGTGAAATATTATAGATGATGAAGTGCTTTTACACAATCTGTGGAGTAACGTCATTCCTACATTCAATTCTACTATTATTTTTTCAATTTTGCATAAGATGTAGTAATTTTTCAATAACATAAATTTGTCTGCAAAAGAAGAATTATATGGAACATTTTATGATCAACGAAAATTACAAATTAATATACAATAATTTTACATATTTTATGAGCATTACAATCTTACACTATCATATATAATAATCTTTCAACCCTTACCGTTCATGATATATAAATATTCTAAGAAGAAAAGAGAAAGCAACTTTTGCCTTAACACGTACATCATTTTCATAATTGCTATTGCAAGGCCATAGGGATAAAATAATGAGGGAGAGGTATTGATTATTCCACAAAGGATTGCATTATTAAAGCTCCATTTAGACCTTGAAAAATTTGATGGAAAGAAAAAAAATAAAAAATTATTTTTTTTTTGTGTTTGGTTTAGAGAAAATTACAAAGAAAAAAATATGGAGAAAAGTTAAGTGGAAAAATTGTTAGAAACAAGTGATAAAATTTTCCTTATAAAATTGTGAGGAAAATTTAAAGAATATTTCCAACCTCCTCCAACTCCGCATTGCTAATTAGATGACATCAATAAAGTTCATCAACATTCAAATTTCTCATCCAAATTCTTATATTTTTTCCTTAATCCAAACAAGAGGTAAAAAAACTCATTTTCTCGTAGTTTTTTTTTCCTTCACATTTTTTTTTCCCTTCAATTTTTCTTTCCAACAAATTCTAAGGACCAAACGGAAACTAAGTGTTGCGCAAAACTATTGGAATAATGAACAGTAGACAAGAATTATTCTATAAATACTGGGACACTTTGTATCATTATCATAAGCCACGCAACTTAGAGCAAATTATAAAATCGCAAAAAATACAAGGAATCATGGAAAAGGCTTTGTTTTCGCTCCCCAAATTTGCAATCTTTGTTGCTCTCCTGGCCTTTGTTATTGGTTCATCTCTTTTAATTATTGGCTTCTATTTTGCTTTCAACTCTACTTTTATATCTTTCCTCCTTTTTTTTTTTTTTTTTTTGGAGCACTTTGGGTGCTCTATCTAAGTGAAGTTTTATTGTTGATTACTCCTTCTAGTTGGACAAAAGTTATGAGACTAAGCAATTTTATTGTAAAAGTTCATGTAAATTGTGAGACCATTTCAGGTACAATTGGATCATGTATACAAGGTTCCTATAATTTTTTTTTAAAAAATGACATTATTAAAATACTTCATAACATGATCTTGTTTAAGAATTAGTGTTAAATAATGATCATGTATATAATATAGTGTTATGATCTTTATTCCATAACTAACATATCATTATGTTTTAACAATACAGGTCAAACTTTCGGAGAGGTGTCAAAAAGTGGTATAAGAATGTCACAGGAGGCCCAAGTTATAATTGAAAAACTAATTGTCAAAAAACCTGAACCGATTGAAATTGTCCAACTCCAACCCGAAGATATGATGACAAGTCAACAAATTCTTCAATGTGTGAACGCAGGATCTTATTGTAACCTCCTTTTTGGACCTCAATGTTGTTCTAGCACGCTTGCTTGCTTTCCGGCAGGACTTGTCGGAGGAGTGTGCCTTGCCTAGTCGACTTGTACTCTAGCAGGGAGGTCATGCACTTCATGTTGCATATATAAGCCACTCCGTGTGTACTCTTTTTAATTCTCAGCACAAAATAAATGTTAAAGAGTACGAAAATAAAGGGTTAGTTATTTATTAAACTCTAATAGTGCAACATAAAGTGCTTCGGATCACCCAAAAAAGACCCTCCTTGTTCGTCTTTTTTGGGAGATTTTTCTTTTTGTTTTGGTTTTTGATAGCATCTGGAGTTTAAATTGGCCTAGTATGAAAGTGAATGTTGTCTCACATTGATAAATTGAAAGAATATGAAATGGAGTATTATATCATATTGATAAAATTAAAGAGTTTGGGCATATATAAGCTTGTGAGTTACTCCACCCATTATCAATTGGTTTTGGATTGGAATTTCATTCGAGCCTGTACGTATACATGACTTGTCTGATTAAGGCCCGACTAATGTAAAATTTAACACCCAACAAGTAAAAGGATAGACAAGAAAGAAGATGATCTTTTTATATTCTTCTATATCCTACGTATAATTTAGGAATAAATAAGCTTATAAGTAGGATTGCTTATATTATTGTATACTCCTTAAACTATGGTACATTTTTAACAGTGAAATTAGTCCTAAGTACGCAATAAAAATTTTTAAACAAATAATTACTTGTTGTGAAGTTTGAGTACTCCTCAGCTCTGCTAATATTAGAAATAATAACTGATTGGATCGATCAACCATGTGACTTATAAGAACTGCTACATGTGTAATTTTATAATTGTGAAGAATGGTACAAGAAGTTACGATTTATCAACCCCAACTGTACAAGAAGTAGAAGATGAAGAGCTCAGGTAGACAACTATTGAGAAAAGTTTTAGATGCACTTGTTCCAAGAGAGCTCGAGGTGAAATGTTCTAAGAATAAGTGCTTTCAACTTTAAAATGTAAATGAAGATGCAGCTCAATGACCGAGCAGGGGGAGAGAGAGACTCACAAAGACTACATAACTTAATCTTCATTGTGCTTTTGCGATATCAAGCCGTGTTTTGTCAAAATTTTCATAATATAGGAAATAATTCTATTGGACGGTTTTTTTTGGGGGGGGTCCTCCTCTTGGAATAAATACACAGAGAGTTTTTTTTTTAAAAAAAAAAAAACCCTAAGAAGCAATCTCTCTTACAAGTTTTACCGATCCTCCTTAACGACATACGAAGTAATATTGGCAGGGAAGATTTTTTCAAAACAATAAAGAAAGTGCTAGAGTTTTCCATGCACGATCATCACCTCAGGCCAAAATTATACTCCTATAGGTCACACATTGGAGGTGTTGTTCTGGAATGGCTCTCCATCCCTTTAATTTGTTCGTCAGCGAAAGTAGTACTTGACTGTTAAATGCATGGTTTCTCTGTTCAGGGCTTGTCAAATATTGGATTCAGCAGCATAGATGCCCGGATCAATAGTTTCTTTGTTGTATTACTCGTGTTTTCTCCATGGAAAAACTCTTTCTGTTTGCTTATACCGAGGTAATATTTGGTTGGATATAAACAATCTTACAATACAAATAAGTTTGTAATTGTATTTTCATTATCTTGTTTATTTGTAAGTGAATGTTGCAAATAACAGCTACTTTATGATGATGATTAACATAAACTTTGTAATCATGATTACATTACAACATTAATTGCATTACATTACATTCAATCAAACATCACGTACAGCTGATTCTTTCAACGGTTCGCCAAGGGTTTGGAAACAAGGTGAGTCAGCCTATGAGCCTACAAAGGGATTGTGGGCGATGAGCAGTACAAACAAAAGTGATTATAACAAAGCTTACAAAGAATATAACTCGGGTGAGATTTCACTCTACAATTAGCGACATTAGATCATGACATTCATGGCTCATTGTCTGTCCTAAGAAGTAGCCTATCATACAAGTAATCACAAAGAAATGTTAGATTGCATGAAGCATAATCCTCAAGTCTATTGAAATCAGTCTTTCTGCTTATAGATGTAAGATTGTTTACATTTGGATCTCATTAATTATGTAAAAGTGGGACCTATACTAAGAGAAGTTGTTGAATGAAATGTTAGAGTTAACAGTGTTGCTTGCCTAGTGAACTCCGTTGGTCCTCCTCCATGTAATACCACTTGATCTTGAAATGAAACGCTACAATCACGTGAACCTTAGCTTGTATGTCGTTTATCTCTCCATTAAATGCAAGATTGCAAGTATAACAAACGCCAGAATTGCCAGAAGTTGACATAAAGGAAGCGTAAGTATACAGTGAGTGGAAATCGTAGTGTGTTTAATTAGGAATAATAAAAATAATTCTTTAACCGGGGTTTGTTATGTTATTGCCCAGTTAAAGTTCTAGAAGGTAGGTTTTATGGGACAATAATGGCCTCAACCGCCGCCACCAGAGCCTCAGTGTTATTGTACCTGAACCATGAGGCGCACGAGGATTAATGAATATTGCCCAATTAGAGTTCTAATGGGTAGCTTTCTTGAGCTACTGTACCTGAATCACGAGGGGCACGAGTGTTGCCCCTCCTGGTTCAATCAAGTAATTGCACTCCAATCTCCTCCCTCCTTTCTCTCATTTTTTAAACGAAAATGATAAAGATCTTGCTATAAGGCACAATAAAATTATCATATATTGACTTAAAAAAAAAAACTTTATTAATGTGTTTTGATTCAATACTCATTAAGTTTCAGTATTCACTGACTGCGTCAACAGATACAAATGATAGACTCATAAGATCAATTCTCTCGCAAAAGAAACTATCACACTTGTGATTTCATGATTGTGAAAAATTATAGATGATGAAGTGATCTTGTGCAATCAATGTAGTATAACATCATTCATATATTCAATTCCACTATTTTTTTTTTTCAATTTAATACATGATGCAGTAATTTTTTGAAAAGATAATTTGTCTACGAAAGAAGCTTATATGGATAATTTCATAATTTTTTTGATAATAAAATGGAATAATTCATTATTGAAAGACCAGACGGCATTTACAATGAATATCTCCCGAAAAATGTACAGTTGAAACATCAAAATAAATCTTTCTCTCCAAAAAAACTATTGGTAGATGTATTGGCGATCTGCTCCAAATTTGTATCGTTATTCTTACCACCAACTGTAATGTCAACGCGTCTTTCCTAAATGTTGGTGAGCTATAATAATACTTCATGCTGTATATGTCTAACTGACATGATAGATTGCATTTGAAAAGAAAATCTTCATAGCAAAACCGCATGAAATGTTATTGTCGACTCATTCCTTTATTTTTAAAAAAAAAGTAGATCCAATATGATAATAGCCAATCATAGGCCCTGTTTGGCAAACAGTTGTTAACTGTTTGAGTTAGCTGTTTGTATTAACTGTTTGTTAAAAAACTGTTTGGTAAAATTAGCTGTTTCTGATAAAGTTGTGAGATAAAAAGCTAATTCTTCAAAAAGCTCTTCTAAAAAGCTCATGGAATTAGCTTTTTCAAATTAGTTTTTTGGATCCCAAAAACTCTTTTAAAAAGCTCTTTCACCAAACACCCAAATTAACTTTTTTACTTGCTCAAAAAGCTAATTTTGGTCAAATAAGCTCTTTTTGGCCAAAAAACTCTTTGCCAAACAGGGCCATATTCCGCAAGAGACCACTATTTAAATTTTGATATTTACTAAATGTGTGAACAACCTAACTCATACTAGAGATGAGAACAACCTAACTCACATTTATGGTGAGAAAAATAACAGCCTAATTCTCACAAAACAGAGAGAAAATTTATTGAAAAGAAACCAAAATTATTAGCAAATAAATTATAATTGAATAAAATTTCAGAAAAAATGAAAACTGGGGCTTATTACCAGTAACTATGTTTCAAGGGGTCATTACTCTCTCCTGGAAAGATCGGTTTGATGGGCTTACTATACTAAAAAATCTATTTTTTTCGACGGAATTTCCGACGGAAAAAGTAATTTTTTTCGTCGGAAAAATGATTTTCCGACGGAATAGCTGACCAAATGGCGCCGTCGGAATAAAGCGAGTCAGAAACATGTTCCGACGGAATATACCATTCCGTCGGCACTGTTTCGACGGACAGCAGAGGCCGTCGGAACTGGGTTCCGACGGAATACCGACGGAAAAACTTGCATGCGATGGCGAAAAAGTCCGTTGGATGCAACCCAAAATTCGCGAAAAAATTCAAATTTTTTTTCCCAGATTCCGTCGGACTCCGTCGGAACCCGTTGCAAATTCCGTCGGAATTTTTAAAATTTATTTAAAAAATAAAAATATAGTACCGAACTATAAAAATATTTTTTAATGGATCTAAATATCTAATACACAATAAATTCTCATCATTGACGTTAAATTGATATTAGCGTTAAATTATGTTTCATTAATTTTAAATTATATTCTTTATCAACAAAGTACAAAATTGAGAGAAAATTATCATCATAATAAACTAATATCAATGTAACAAACTAACTATATAAACTATTAAATTTACATAGTTACATGCAAACCAATTATACAAATTATTAAATTCAACGTATATATTTAATTAACAATAAATTTACACATGAGAAAACCTTATCAAAAAGTCGACGACGAATAACGGCAAGAGGAGGTGATGGCGACAACTGGGAGTGGGGATGGCAAGTGGCGGTACTTCCTCTCTCTCTCTCTATTTTACGAAATGAGCAACGAAAAAATGAAGCGAAGAACGAGTTTTATAAAAGAATGTCCGACAGATTTTTCTGTCGAAAATTTCAAAAAAATTCAAAAAATTTGAATTTTCCCTCCAATCAACTCGGGGCAAAAAGATTCAAAAATTTTGAATTTTCCGACGGAATATTCCGTCGGAAATTCCGGAAAAATTTCAAACATTTGAATTTTCCCACCATTCAACTCGAGCGAAAAAACATTTGAATTTTTTTATTTTCCGATGGATATTCCGACGGAATATTCCGTCGGTCAAGGAATATTTTTTAAAAAAATTTTTTCAATTTTTGCAGAGATCTGGTTAATGCTGACTACAGTTCTGACGGATATTCCGTCAGATTTCCGTCGACATTCCGACGGACGGGTCGGATTCCGACGGAATAAAAGTCCGTTGGAAAATCCGCCGCCTCGGTTTACTTTTTCGTCTTTCCGTCGCCATGTCCGACGGTCTCTTTTTCGATCGGCATTTTTCGTCGAAAAAAGCAGAATTTTTAGTAGTGAATAGATAGTCTTAGCCATCCCATTTGCGATATGTAAATCTTATGATAAAGACAGAGACAAAAACTTTGCCTTTAGCTAACACCTATATCATTTTCGTAATTGCTACAGCCAAAGGGATAAGACAACCAAGGGTAGATTTAATTAAGTATTGCACAAAACTGTTAGAAGAACAGTAGGCAAGAATTAGACTATAAACACCAACACATGTTATATCATTTCCATAAGCGGCGCAACACTTAACAGCAAATCATAAAGTCACGAAGAATAGAGGGAATCATGGAGAAGGCTTCGTTTTCGCTTCCCAAGCTTGCCATCTTTTTCGCTTTCCTAGCCTGCGTTAATGGTTAATCTCTTTAACTCTTACCTTCTATTTTGCTTTCAAGGCCACTTTTACTCGTTTTGTGTTTTTTTTTGGGGGGTTCTTTCCATGCTATGTCCAAGTGAAGCTTTATTATCGACTAGTTATATTAGTTGGAGGAAAAAAAAATATTATTATCGACTAGTTAATGGTGAATTGTGAGACCATTTTTGGTACAATTGGTCATAAGAAAAAAGTATTTGGATCATGAATAAAGACGGTTACAATTTATTTACTTTTTATTTTTTTTATGAAAAATAATTCGTGCGCTTTTCTCATTAAACAACTAATATAAAGTTATGATAACGAATACAGCATGATATCACGATCATCTTTCTTCCACAACTAACATATTATTATGCCTAACCTATACAGTTCCAACCTTTGGGGTGTCAAACGGTGGCGTAAGAATGCCACAGAAGGCCAAAATCATAGTTGAAGAACTCGTTGTCCAAAAACCTGAACCGATGAGTGCAGGCGTGGAAATAGAGATGGTCCAACTCCAACCCAAATTTATGGAGATAGGTCAACAAGGTAAAGTTCTTCAATGCGTGGGTGCAGGATCCTACTGTAACATCGTTTTTGGACCTCAATGTTGCACTACCGCAGTTGCTTGCATTCCACCAGGAATTGTTGGAGGAGTGTGCGTTGCCTAGTGGAGTTGTACCAAACCTCGTAAGGAGTTTATGTTGAATAACACATTCTGTGATGTACTCTTCAGAGTTCCTAGCACAAAATAAATGTTAAGCGTACATACATACAGCCTTTCAAGCTGAGTTATTTGTATGTATTCTTAACAATGCCCCCCCCCCCCCAAAAAAAAAAAGGAACCTCCAACCCTTCTTGCTTGTCTTTTTTGGGGAGATTAATGTTGGCCACATGGATCCTCCTAAAAGTAAAAAGAAAGCGTTAATAAGTAATAATAAAATGTATGGTGGTTCTCTCTTTGCACTCCTCTACCTTTAATATAATTTCAGAAAGCAAAATGATAAATGTCTTACTATATAACACCTCTCATGTATCTTGTCATGTCTTAAAAATCATATTTTTATGTTTTAATTTAAAAAAAAGGAATGATTGGATGGTGAAAGTCTGTTATAACTTATAAATAGTGTGAAACTATTTTTACCCATTATTTTAGACATATATAATATTACGCGTATTATATGCCTTCGTTGATAGAGTTAGCCCGATTGAGAAATGAACAACATTGGAGAAAGATAAATGCAGCTGATGCAACATAGTTACATAAACTACGCGTTGGTAATACATGCTCCTCTGACGATGGTAGCCAAGACACAAGCCGAGAAGATGGAACAACGTACACTGAGGTCCGAAATACACGTTACCGTATTTTTATTTCCAGTGCCTGCACATTGAGGAACTGGTTCATCTATGTTCAACACTTGGCGTTGCACGATTGTTTTTTCATTGTCTCAGGCATTTCCACGATTAATTCTTTAATTGTGATGTCAACTTCCCGTGACACTTCTTCAAAAATCGGAACCGTAGAATACAAATACAATAACATATAGGTTAGTCTTCAAAGTAAGATGATCACACATTTGTTATATGCATGATCATTAACAAATGATATTCAGTGCCCCTTTTAGAGCTTAAACTAATATGATAGCTTGACTTCATGTAGCAACCTAGAGAGTTGGGACGCCTAGCAATTGAGTTATGCTAAAGCTATAAAAATGAGAGAACTGAACCAAATTGAACTAAAAATGTCATCAATTCGAAATTAGTTCTGTATAAAACTGATCTAATCGAGAGTTACAACACGCACCGCGGACTAGTGAGTAATAAAGAGCAACAAAATGCAAAAATAACTAAAATACACACGCATATACGTGTGCAAAATCGATTAAAGTTAGCCATGATAAGCATAAGCAAAACAAAGGAGTAAGCAGGGTGTCATTAAACAACCAAAGCAGGTCTCCACTCTCCAGTGGGCACTAGCTTTAATTCTAATTTGAGTAATTTCAAAAGGTCCCTTCACATTTCACTCGTCCCGTTCGTAAGAAGGGGCAAGTTCCGGACTTCCGGCCGTCGTCAATGGAAGACGAGGACCTAGTTCTCGACGAACCAGTCGCCGGAGAATCCATTGCCGGCGACCAATGCACCGATGATTCTCCTATGACGAAGTGGTCCGAGCGAACTCCCGATCGACTCAGTGAGTTGCCCGATTTAGCCATCGTTCACATTCTGTCGTACTTATACTTCGACGAAGCTGCGAGGACCAGCCTACTGTCGAAGCGATTCAACTCGCTCTGGAACTCAGTCACCGCTCTCAACTTCTCCGACGAGTCATCCGGCAAAAATGCCGACCGCTTCGTAAACTTCGTCGACACTGCCCTAGGGTTTCATCACCGCCCCGAAATCGAGAAATTCTCTCTCAAATTTCGCTACAATTTGATTGGTAGTAAGGCCGTTGATGGTTGGATCAAAGTCGCTGTTAAAAAGCAGGTAAAATCGCTTCATCTGAATCTTGTTCAGAATCGGAAGAATTCCCCACGTTACGAGTATAAGTTGCCTAAGTTTCTATATAGCAATCGGAAGTTAGTGGAATTGGTCACTAGTTGCTGCAAATTTGCTAAAAATAGGAGAATTTGCTGGAATTCGTTGAAATTACTGAGCATAACAAGAACAAATTTGAATGAGGAGTTGATTTCAAAGATTTGTTCTGGCTGTCCTGTGCTTGAAACGTTGGAACTTAAAGATTGGAGTGGATTTGATCGCGTAAAGATTGAGTCTGCTAGTTTGAGGGTTTTAAGGATTGTTGAAGAGCAACAACCGAATTACCTGATACAGCCAGACGATGAATGCTTGTTGGAGATTTCAGGTTGTAATCTTATGTCATTGGAGGTATCGGGTCCCTTGTATCGAACCAAAGTTCGGTTGATGGATTTAGGTTTGTTGATAAGTGCTACCATGGATTTTGAGACTAAGCCACAGGGGATTGCAACCAAGTGGTATGCTGTTAGAGATCAAGACATTGCGAGGGAAGTGCTTGAGAGCCTTTGTCTTGTAAATACGTTGACGGTTGGTGGGTGGTTCGTCGGGGTATGATTCTCTGATCTTCCTTCTCTTGATGTTTTGTTTAAATTGCACTTCGAATATACCCAGTTGACCACTTTTATAGGATGGAGTACAATTGAACGCCATCTGCACTCCAGAAAAGTCTCATACTTTGATGAAACCAGAGCACGTCTGCACCTCCAAAAAATGGAGGGGGCCGGGTTACTTGATGAGACACTTCTATATTGTGAATGTAGCCGTTCTTATTATGCTTGGCTTGTCGTATCTGTTTCACTCTGGGTCATGTTTCATCATCATTATGATGGCTTATATGATTGTCGTGGATATAGTGGGATTACTTGCCTAACGCAGATGTTGGCAGAGTCTCAAGGTTTAATGATTCTATCAATTGAATTATATACCATTCTGGGTGCCTATATATGCTGGTTTCGAGTTCGTCGAGGTAATGCAAATGGTATAAGATTCACTGGCTTTTGTGATATTGCCTGTAGGCATCTTGATACCAGGTTGGTTCGACAGGTGCATACTGGACGTTTGGTTTGCCATGCCAGACAAAATTGAAAGGCCTACTGTTTTTAGAGGAAAAATGTGCCGAATAGTTATGTTGTTTCCAGTTGCATGATTATGGGGACTGCTGTTCCTTTAAATTCACCCCCCACCCCCGGGGGGAAATGCAATTCCAACCAACCTCCCTCCCTTCCGCAGGTGGTATTCAGCGGTCATCTCCTATTATGATCCATCTTGGCTTTGATATAGTGTACATTCACTGTTTTTGCATTTGTATGTGATTACTTTTGAACATCTTCCTAACAAGTGGATGCTCTTTGTGCTTCAGGTTTTATCAGCATTTGAGGAATACAGTCTATCACCTGCTTTGTTGGAATGGAAAAATTTAACTCTTTCCATACCAGTCATCAAGTGGAACCATCTTGGGATAGCAAGCATATTACATAGTTCGCCATATCTGGAGACTTTAATCATCCAAATCTGTTGTTGCTCTGATGTGGTAGGCTTTATATGGACCTTCTTCCTATCTTCATTTTTTTTTTTTCGTTTTCTTTTTTGAGTTTTCAACCCCCCCCCCCCCCCCCCAAAAAAAGGGACCTCGCTGGGAAACTATTGAGTCCTTAACCATAACGCTCTCTGCAGATGCAAACCTCCCAAGCATTTTAGCTTAGAACTCCGGGATATCTCGGTCTGTTGGCCTGAGAGTTGTTAAGTAGTCTGTAAAGAATGTTCTTTTGCATTCTAGGGATCGGGCTTGTCGTCTTTAGACCTCTATGTTGAATAGAAGACATGGCTAGGGTCAATCATTTCCATCAGCAAAAGCAAGTTGGAATTGGTAATTTGCAATGTGGTCCTCCAAGCATAGCCAAGCTAAGGATGCTGTTAGGTGCAGTTTCTCATTCAAAATAGAGTAGTGTGATGCATTCTGAGGATGCAACTCTGGCCATGTTATAGCACTTGGCACTCCTTGTCATGTTGAGGGATGAATTGGTGCATGTGTTTGATGTGCAACTAATGCTAACTCTCACACGAGACTCTCTCTTATGAGACAAGTTGCTTTTTCTTGAACTACTTGTGTCGTGGAACTGTGTTTTTCTTGTGCCATGTGGTGAGATGTTCTCTCACAAGATTATCTCAGGATCTAGTTAGGCAGTACTAGGAAGCCCGAGGTAGGCTTACTTCCTTTGGTGCCATGCTGCATGTGCCTTGCATTCTACCATGTAGTGAGGTATGTTACTGTTTTCAGCTCAGTCGGCCTGCCATAAACAATCTTGTCATGTGTCATGTAGCCACTTACCTAGGCATCAGTTTTGGTTACTACAGTTACCCCTTATTGAATCAGTTGTTCTATTTAGCACAAGTATCTTGGTTCAAGCACCTGAATGAAAGTAATGCAATTGTTGAGTGCAGTGTTGTTTATGGCCTTCCTCAACCTCTTCCAATAGTCAGAATGAAGACTACTATTGGAGTTCATGGGCTACAAAATCTAGGTGTCCCCTTCTCTATCTCAAGACCATCAAAGTGGTGAATTTTCATGCATCCTGTGGGGCAACAAAGCTCTTTCACTTTCTGCAATTTCTACTCAGGAATTCGAGAGTACTGGAGGAGATCATTATTGAAGCATCGCAATTTGTGACAAAAGAAGCATTTGATGAGGGTATGAAGCTGCCTTCTGACTCTGTTCCTAAAGCTTCCCCTGATGTTGTAGTTCAACTTGAGCCTGCTCACTTTTGGGTCGATCCCCTCTGCATTTACAAAAATTCAGCTCCCTTTTGGGCCAACTAAGGACGAATTCCATGTTTGTGTAAGTACATGTCGAATGTGTTTAGCCCTTTAGCCTTATGTTCTTATGCAGTATCAAATGAGATGATAAGTGATATCTCTGTTAATATTGACTCTTGTATGATATGAGTTAAGACGAACTTGATATCCCCATCATCAATGTCCATAGTGGTTGATATTTCTTTTTTCCTTTTTTGGGGTTTGTTTGGGGGGGGGGGGGGGGGAATGGTGGTGGTTTGAGTGCTTAAAAACTTACTGGGCTGTGAGCATAAGGTAGCGAGGGGTGGTGATGCTACATTGCTATGGGTTGGGTCTGAGTTTATCTACCCAGGATTGCCGCAATTAATATCTTGAGATCTAGTTTGGACCTGTTGGCTCAACAGAACCTGCGTAGTCATCCAACGATTTTTAATTTATGCATTTTAATTCTCTAAATGAACCTGTGTAACCCAGGTTTTTGAGCTTGACTGTAGAATGCAAAGTTGAAACAATTTGTAAGTATTGCAGCAATGAACATGCGAAGTACTACCACGGCCTTTGGTCTACTGTTACGGTGCTCGTTAAGTCTTGGTATGTGGGACTTCAACAGTTCAACCCATTTCTCCCTCTCTTTGGGCTTGTTGACTAACGGGATTACCCTTAAAATGGGGACCAAGTGGGTCCAACTTGCCCTTATTTTAACAATGTGAAAAATTTGTAGCGGTACAAGAGCAAGAATAATCAAATCCCACCATAGCAAAGATCTATAGACTTGGTCCAACTTGCCCTTATTTTAACAATGTGAAAAATTTGTAGCGGTACAAGAGCAAGAATAATCAAATCCCACCATAGCAAAGATCTATAGCAATGATCTTGATGAAGATGTGAAGCAGTTTAAGTTTCATTAGTCACGACATAAGAATAATTATGCAATCTTACCTCTGAATTCTCAACAAGTTTATGTTGAACTCCCCAACAAACAAAATCAATTTATTTAGCCCAGTTAACGTTTTGATTTAGTTGTCGACATTAAGATTTATTTGCATCTTAGGTTCGATATTTTTTCCCCTGTTGTATTGTGTACGGCTCATTTGGAAAAAAAAAAATAAATGCATATGCCTATTTTACTAAAACAACAACAATATCAACAACACGTCTTTATATTGTATTGTATTGTGCCTTGTTACTGTTTCTAACAAATAAAAAACAAATCTTTTAAAACAAATCCTTACGTCCTGGTAGTGCTAGATGGACCCAACTCATTTAATTTTTTTGGATCTAGACCCAGACCCGCCCAGACCCAGATCTTTGGGTCTGGCAGGTCCACGGGTCCTAAATAGGTCATAATTGTTTTTCACATAAAGATTTTTTTTCACATCTCAACATAAATTATCACATTCTAAATACAAATAATTGCATTTAGAAGACATAATATTTAATAAAAAAATATTCTAGCGACATATATCATAATTAAGTATTCTTACTTATGTGTTACACACCAAAAAATAGTATTTTGGTACAAATCACGTAAATAAAGTCCACAAACATAACATAATAGTTTTTCTTCTACGATTGACATTAAGCAAAGTAACTTTAGGGTTTATTAATTTAGAATTACTTTAGCTAATTGCATTTGTCACTTTTTTTAAAAAAAAATTAATGGGCCTTAGGTCAGATCTAGGTCTGAATTTTTCAGACCTATACCTAGACCTAGACTCGACCCATATCCCTTTGACCCAAACCCACTTGAGATTGGTTGGGTCTCATTTGATTGGATCCAATCCCTTTAATTTGGGTCAGGTCTGATGGGTCTGAATCGGATCTAGGATCCACTGTCATCTTGGTAGTAAGTTCATGTCCAAAAATACCATTAAGTTTTTCACGCTTCTCCAAAAAATATGTGCCATCAAGCTAATGTTTTTGTCTTTAGTGCCACTACGTTTAGTATTTTTTGGAAGGTTATATAACCAAATTATTTATTTCTTTTCAATTTGGCACTAAATTGTTTGTTTTTTCAAGTTGTCACCGATAATAGAAGTTTCACCACCGATCAATGGTAAATTGGTAAAAAATATTAAACATATTCAGTGACGGATTCAGCATGGTGTCAGAGGGATCACCCGACACCCGTTCCCCAAAAAAAATAACATATGGCAAAAATTTAAAACATGATACGTTTATTATAAATATAAATAAGTAATGCACTTGCTTCATATTCCACCTAGCCGGACGGCGTGACACGAATTATTTTGAGTTCTGGTTCCTTCCCTGAGGTTGCGGGTTCCAAACCTCATATGCATTTTTGTATTCTTTCTAAAAATTTTCTGCCTTAGAAGTTAGAACTTCCCTTCCCCACCCCCATTTCAGCCTCTGACCTTTTGTTCTGTGTTTCTGTTCTAGACGTAGACAAAACCTCCAAGCAGACGACCACACAAAGTCGCTGCCTGCACCTGAGTCCTGACGGTCGACGCCTTCTCGCTGCCTATCCCACCGCGCGGCAGCATTCCCAGCGACGGCCCACTAGGCACCAGCCCCACATCTCCTCTCCAAATTAGTGAGTTCTCCTTTAACTTAAACTAGTTTAAATGCTTTAATTGACTTAAATTTGTTACTTAATTCTTCAATTTATAGATTAATTTGCTTTCATTGTTTGATTTATGTGTTTATTTGCCAATTTTAACTCCAAATTTGTTTAGTTTATAGGTTTAATTTCAATTCTAGGGCAATTCTTCAATTTGTAGATTAATTTGCTTTTATTATTTGATTTGTGAGTTTATTGCCAATTGCAATTCCAAATTTGTCTAATGTATGTGTTTAGTTTCAATTCTAGGTTAATTGGTCAATTTGTAGATTAATTTGCTTTTATTGTTTAATTTGTGAGTTTATTTGGCAATTTCAATTTCAAATTTGTTTAGTTGATATGTTTAGTTTCAATTCCAAATGAAAATGTATAGATATTTCAAAAAGTTGGCAAAGGAATCCTCGTTACCTTCAAGTCTAAATTTTTTTACTAATAATTCGACACTCCACCAATAAAGTCTTAATTTAATAGTAAAGATTGAGGTACTAGGTATATTAGGTCCCTAGTTCAAGTTCTCCCTCTCCATTGTATTATATTGCCCTTTGTGACTTACATGGATCCAAAACAACCAAAAAAAACACCTGGCCACTTGAAATTTCTGACTTCGCCACGTAACATACGGCCACATACTGCCATTAAAGGAGTACGAAGAACTTGCTGGCATTTTAGGGCTAAAAAATGCAAAATTTGGTGTCATTTTTGCGGATGACTGCTTAAGAATTCGACTTGCTCTGGGATTGCATTGGGTTCCCTCTTTCTTGAGTCATCAAACGCCGTTGTAGCCTCCGCCATTGGCAGGCCTCGGCCTTGGCCACCGCCACCGCTGGCTAGTTGTTCTCTATTTCTCTCTCTAACTCTGACTATGTCTCTCTTCTCCGCTATTGTAAGTCTGTGAGAGCTTTCGCAGTTCACCTTGTGACCAGATTCTGCAATCTCTGGCCTTAGTGTGAACAAGGAGAGGTGAGACCTTTTTCTTCATATTTCTTCCCTTCTAATTCAATTTTGTGGTCAAGTACAGTGATTTTAGTTTCACTTCGATTTTGTTCGGATTGTGTGTCGTGCACTTCGAATTAGGTTTTCCGACAAATGAATTTGTTGCTAGAAATGCTTGATTGTGTTGAATTTTTCAGATAAGACTTGAATTCGATTTGCTGATGGAGGGGTACTCTATAGCAATGATCTATGTTGGTGATGAATGATGATAGACCTGTCCAATTCTGGTTGAGGATCAAAATAGTGCCTTAATTACATCAGGCAAATTGTGGATTTGTGGCTTTTCTCTATTGTCTTTTGTGATTGATATTTTCGAGGAGGTGGCAAAATTCTATTTCTGAGTAACATTGATTGAACCAATTAGAATGATAACAAAAAAGAAGCCCGCAAAATTTTAATTTAAGAGTGCTTTGAATCTTGTAGTGTTTCTCATTCTGTTCTAATTGATTTAAGAATGAGGAGAATGATATTTGTAAACTGTAATTGAGTTGAATTGCTATCTTGTTGTCTCCTTGTCTCTCCTCCATTTTACCGTGCCTGTCCTACGTTTATATTTGAGCTGTTTCAGATTGACTCTCCTGGTTCCCATTAACACCATGCCTTTGATGCATTAACTCTCCTGGTTCCCATTGATCGTAGATAGGTTCACCCCCTTTAGCATGAGGGCAAAAGGCTTGAGCGAGGTTGAGAGCATATATGTGCCTGAGTGCCTGTATCTGATGTTGTGCTTATGGTTGTTAATATCTTATTGGACATGGTCATTAATAAAACATAGACACACTGACATTTCCAGTTCAATCCTTGCGTATACTAATATTACCTTTCTCCTGTAGACATAAATTACAGAGCATAAAGGCCTTCATTTTACTGTCACCATGTCAATCACAAATTCTGTTAAGAAAGTAGCGTCTTCAGTCATCCTCGACTTGGATGGTACTCTTATTAATACAGGTGGGCTGATCTAGCTTTTATGCCGTTTTTCGTTTCTACCTTCATTTGGTGCTGCACATGTGTTTTTGTTTTCAGTGGTGGTGATTTAATAAACATATCCCTGACTGCAAAGTGATTTAGGAATCATCTTTTGTTCTGAAGTGTGTTGGCTAGTTTGGAAAAATATGTGGAGACAGAAAGCTCAGGGGTGTGTAAGTTACACAAACTGCTTGAACATTCATATAGAAGAAAGGAAAAGACCCTTGTAATATTTGATAGAAGGCATGTGTAAATCGCTCCTGAGCTGTTTAGTAGCGCTTTGCGTAGCGAGTGATGCAATGGCTAACTCATAGACTTGATTGGTTAAGAGTCAAAGGCCGCGTGATTGATAGGGAACTGATTACACGAAACAAACAAGCAAACAGCACCTATGTGGGCTCCTACATTTGCAAGGTCCGAGGAGATATAGATGTTGGCAAACTTGTTGCTATTGTAGTCCTACAGAAAACTAGGAGCTGCGTGACACTGGTTGAATTTGGAAATAACAACTAATGAATAGTGTGTGCGTTCACATGTGCTAAATCTGTGCACTTCCTCTGATGACTAAATCTAACTGTCCATTCTGTAAAATATATCGGAATTTCCCAGAAAAAGTGTTTTCCCATTTTCCATTATTTGCAAATGGCAATCCATTTTATAGTGTCATAAAAGTTCTCAGGTTGAACAAGTTTCCACCCTCTTCTGGCAATGATGTGAAGTTATTGAAGTCATATGGTGTTTCTTAACATGTGGTTACTTTCTTTTGCACTCATGTCATGATTGCTGTTGCACATATCCATGAATTCTTTGGATCATATAATAAGATCTGGTGGCCTTGACTGCTTCATTGGATATGTCTCTATGGCAAAATATTGTATCTGCATTGCACCGACATGTCCAATAGGGCTTGAATTACCAGTCTTGCCATTGGTTCCATATTTTCTTCCTTTTTATAACAGCATTCATACCGAATCAGGCAGAATAATTATAAGACTAATTCTCCCTGGTCCGTGGAGATGACAACCAATTTCAGTCGGCATGGTTTGGGCTTCATAGTGTAATTATAACCATAAAAGAATTTGCGTAACTCACAAAGTTTCTCAAACAGTGACAAGAACTGGTTTTGTAATTGATTACAAGTATGTACCTGTTTGGCACACTTTGTATTAGAGATTGGAGTTTTCTGATAGGGACGTCCGAAATAATGCTTTTGGTAGAACTTAGGGCATTCCTTTGATTAAAGTTTCCCTAACCATACATCAACCGTCAACACAACTGGAATATAATACTTGGGATGGAACTGTGGAAGTGTAGGCGATGCTATTCAGTGTTCTTCATCCTGGCTCTTCTGAGACTGGTTACAATTTTCCCCTGTCCACTGGCTACTTTATGATTGTGTTATGCGGGTTGATCATGGGCGCTGTTTGGCTTTTCTTTAAATTCTTTTGTATGCATGTGCTACTGTATTTGTAATTGTATCTTATGATCATTGTTGTAGTCTGCATATGGACTTATAGATTACTATATTTAGTGCTCCTTTGTTAGGTGATTTTAGCTCAAATGCATGAGAATATGTAAAGAATGTGATTTCAAATCTTCTACCTTCAAGATGAGATGAAGGATTAGAAAGTAGAGTACATGTTATTGTTCTGGTTTAGGCATCTCAACCCCTTACCTGGTGATGATTCAGTTTTAATTTGATGACAGATGGAGTAGTAACTGAGGTCTTGAGGAGTCTGTTGGTTAAGTATGGAAAGCGGTGGGATGGGAGAGAAGCTTCTAGAATAGTAGGAAAAACACCAATGGAAGCAGCTGCTGCAATTGTTGAAGAGTATGAACTACCATGCCACACAGAGGAATTTTTGAAAGAATTCAAACCATTATTCTCTAATCAGTAATGCAACTGATACTTGCTCCTCTACATGCAATATTTACATGGTCAAAAGTTAAAAAAGTTTGAGGCTGTTCACATACTACTGTTTGGTTATGATTTACACAGTTGATCATTATTGAAATTAAATGGGTATTTCTCTTCGTAGACCAAAGATCTTGGATGATCTTCGATATCTATCTAATCTATCTATCTATCCATCTATCTATCTATCCACACACACACACACACACACACACACACACACACACACAAAAACACACACACACACACACACACACATGCATATATATGCACACACACACACACACACACATACACACATATATATATATACACACACACACACACATATATATTGATATACGTACATATACGTATGTAGATACATACATATATATATATATATATATATATATATTCATGTTTGTCCTCTATAGTTAAGTTCATAATGTGCCCATATTTAGAATAGTTTTCTGATGATAATTGCGTGAACTGCGAAAAATGGAGCTATCACGGTAGCACATTTTCTTCGTGAATATACTTTTCTGTAAATCTCTTCTTGCTTAAGCCCTTACACATTGCTTGCTTAACTTATACATCCTTTTCTCTCAGTTTCCTTGGGTTACATCTTGTTCCTGTGCTCTGTTGATTACATTTTCTATTATTGTTGTGTATATGTCTGTGCTTCATGCGGTAAGATTTTCTCTTTAAGTTATGAAGTAAATGTGTGAAGACCAAGAATATGATAAGCCGATTTACATTCTGTTCTTGTTGCCACTTTGCTTGGATCTGTATGGCTCTGATTGAGTTCAAGATTCTTCAGGGCTAACAGTTTCGGTGCTTTGCTTAGCCGGCCTTGTGTTGTTTATTCTGTACTTAATCCTGTTTGTTTGAGGATTTCTTCTGTTCTGACATGGTTGTGTGGCTATAGTTCTGCATGATCTCACTTAGAAACAGCTAACTACTGTACTGTTTGGCCAAGTTTTCTGAAGTCCAACTTTTAATTTTTTTACTTTATTTGAGGACTTTAGCGGCTAGTGGGAGGGCATCAGCAGTTGTTTAGACTGTTAATATGTATGATCTTTGCATGAGTTTGTTTTCTATTCATTACTTGAACATGATATTGCGCTTTTGATTGTAGTTGCAGTAATATTAAGCCTCTTCCTGGTGCCAATCGATTGATTTATCACCTCCATGGGCGTGGCATACCCATGGCTTTGGCCTCAAACTCACCCAGCGCAAACATTGAGAAGAAAATATCCGGTAAACTGGGTAAGCTAAACTCAAGGGCTTTGCCTTTTTTTGGGTGGACTGCTATCTTATATTTATTTGGTTCTCAAAATGGTCAATGTCTTTGTTGACTGTTTGAAGAGGTTCTCAAAATTTTGCATATACTAACTTCTCCAGCTAACTAATGTTTACAGGTTGGAGGGAATCATTTTCGGTTATAATTGGAGGCGATGAAGTGAGAAATCCAAAGCCTTCTCCTGAAATGTGAGTTCGGATTTTATGTCTACTTGGTTATGCACTTTTTTAATTTTGGCTGCACTCTTATTCTGTGTTTCCGTGTGACAAGATTCCTTGAAGCAGCTAAGCGTCTCAATGTCGAACCTTCCGGTTGCCTCGTCATTGAAGACTCTGTGTAAGTGCCTTGCTCAAAATTGAAAGACATTAATAAAGTTTGTTGCAGCTGTCACATTTGACTTCCATTTAGTGCCTGCTTACTCATATGAGTAATAAGACTCCTAGACTGCCCCTTTTTTTTGCCTCTTGTTTTCTACTTCTATGTTTTTGGGAGTGGGTGTTTCTAACCCTTTTTTTGGAAGGGGTGGGGGAGGGGTGAGGTAATACAGTAATTATATTAGCCTATGAAACCTTTAGCCTGGGACGCACAGTCGGAGAGACCAGTTTATTGGCCTGCTGCCTGGCTCACTAAAGCCCTATAACCCTTAATGATCTTCCAAGAAAGAAATAACTGAAGAACCGTGAAAAGCACCGACAAGCAAGAGTACCGCATTCTTAACGGTTTTGCCTGTTTCTGGAAGAAAGCATACAACGGAAGACTGGTTTGAGATCTCAATCTGAAACCAGCCCTTGTCCCTGACTTTAAAAGGGGGGGGCTTCTCAAAGGCCTTGAGTTCCTTCAAGAAAATAGACTCCTCAGACTCGGAGACTGCAAATGCCTAATCTCACATGGGAAGCCTGAATAGAGTTTTTCAATAACCAACTGTTCTCCCCATCCTCCCTTCAAGAAGAAAGGAGAAAGGGCCCCGCGTTGGGGGGGGGGGGCGCACTAGCAAGGCAACTTGGTTAATTTAGCCTATGTAGTTTAGAGGTGGCCCTTGACAGCCTCTTTGCAACAGCTGCTTTATAATTTATCAAGGGGAGATGTATTGCTCTCAGAATAGCCATCAACCTGTGGAATATTTGTCCTTGATTCATATGGTGGAATTCTGGAAACCTTGGCTAAAGTCATTCTTAGCACATGCTTGAATTTGACTATGATGAGTACAATCTTCTGTGCTCTATTTTTCTGATAAGATTATTTTCTGCTATAATTTATTGATATTAATAGTTGTATAATTATCATAGTGATCTGATATAATAATAATTCTTGTATCAACCCCTCTGGGATTTTTATTGTTGCAAGCCTGTATGGACCATTTCCTACCCTAGTATGTGCCCTGCTACCACTGTTTTCCCTTCTTGCCATTTATATTCTTGTAGTGGAGACTTATTGCCATATCCATTACGATGTGGTGGCTCCACGGACTCAGATGAAGCCTGCCTATCAATTTCAATCCAAGAAGGCTGCATATATCTTGGCCTGTGTACCCTACCCATAGGATTCCATCTTGGCCTTATTGCTTTGTGCAAGATGAATGAAAAATCTTAGTTTAAAGGGTCAAATTTTCTCTCTTGGAAACAAACTCCTAAATTAAGGCAACAGATTGACATACAGTACTATTGAATTGTTTTTCCTTTTTTTCCCCTACATTGTGATTTTTCCTTAACTTTCTGTCAGATTTTGCAAAGAGATTTATCTTCTAGTTATGCTATCTTATGCTGAAACTAGGGAAAAAATCTGATGATTTTTTTCGGCTGGCTGGTTAGACCTGGTGTTGCTGGTGGGAAGGCTGCTGGAATGGAAGTGGTTGCTGTACCATCACTCCCAAAACAAACGCATCTCTACAAATTGGCGGATGAAGTCATTAATTCCCTTTATGATCTTCGACCTGAGCAATGGGGCTTACCTCCATTTGAAGATTGTAAACTGCTGTGAACTAGTTCTTTTCTGGGTACAGTGGGAAATGATCCTTGCTTTTGATGGTATTTCACTGAACCTGTACATTGCTTTATATAGGGATTGAGGGTACCCTGCCTATAGAACCTTGGCAAATTGGCGGTCCTGTTGTCAAGGGGTTTGGCCGTGGTTCAAAGGTGCTTGGCATTCCAACAGGTATATATTAATACATCAATAATTCCCCCGTGATGATGTCTTCTTGATAGCTGAGGTCTGGCCAAATAAAATACGTAACACTTTTAAATCTGTTCTGATGTTCCCTATATGTGTTTGACATAAACTTCCATGAATTTCGTCTGTTGGTTACGTAGTGTTGTGTGGTCAGAACACCCATCACTTTCATTTTAAAAATATTCTTTATGAGTCAATGCTGGATTCAGAAGTCCAAGCCTCAATCCAAGTGCATCTTTCTGCTTTTTTCTCGTGCTCTTTCTTTTTTAGTGGGCTCTTTCTTTTTTTTGGGGGGTGGGGGTTGGGTTGCAAAACCTATGACTTACGGCATTCAATCCATCTTGGTCAGTTTTAGAATTGCTTTGCAAAGAAAGTGTGTATTCTCATTCAAATTAGTTGAAAAACTGGTTACTTTCGTGGAGCTAGAATTCTTAGGTTCAGCGTCTGGAGGTGTGTGCAAATTGAGTTGAGTTTCATGTCTAGAATCTGAAGCATATTCTGTTCAGCGTTGCTTGATTTATAGTCCAAAGTGAGCTCTGAGCAGAATACAGATCTCAATCCATCCAGTAAAAAGGTCACTCATCAGTGTTCCACATCTGGGAAGATTTCAATTGCTTTCAATTCATGTCCTGCTCTGGTACCTTAAGGAACTTGTGATATCATTCATAATCCAACTTCTGTAATAGGTTAAAAGGTACTGTTACTGAAATTGATATGTTATGCTTGAATATCCTAAAGCTGAATGGATTGATGGTTGGGTAGTTGTGTTGCTGTTCCTTCTACTCATTCTGCCTTGTCGATAGAGACTACTTTTGAGTTGTCTTTTCTTATTGCTTCTCATAAATCTTTCGTAGCTAATTTATCCACGGAGGGCTATTCAGATCAACTTTCTGAACATCCATCTGGTGTATACTTTGGCTGGGCTGGACTAGCTAAACGAGGCATTTACAAGATGGTCATGAGCATTGGTTGGAATCCTTACTTCAATAATCCTGAGAAAACCATAGTAAGTAAACTTCTAGGTTCAAATGTGGATTTTTTATTTTTTTAAAGGAAAAAAACAGTTCCCTTCATCATTATCTATCACAATCATCTTCTCTACATTTGAAGGAACCTTGGCTACTTCATGAATTCAAGGAAGACTTTTATGGGGAAGAGTTGCACCTTATCGTTGTAGGCTATATACGACCTGAGGTATCTTTGCATGATTGCATCCATCTCCTTTTATCACCAAATGCTCAGCGTAGACCATTTTTCAAATTTTTTACTGCAAATGTTGTTCCAGGCCAATTTTCCATCTCTGGAAGGCCTCATAGAGAAGATTCATGAGGACAGGAGAATTGCAGAGAGGGCCCTTCAGCTTCCCATTTACTCGAAGTACAAGGATGATCCTTATCTGACAAACATTGTGAAGAGTGATTGCAGCGAAACTTGAGTCAAATGTAAAAACCACTCAAGAAATGAGAGAGTCATTGTACATTGCATACTGGTATTCAAACTCAGAATTATATTGCACGAAAGATTCCATTGCCATCATCTTGAGAAATAAACATAGAAATCTGGTATTCTGGTGTACAACAGTGTACCAGTACATGTGTATAATCAAGCAGGAAGAGCTTTTTGGCTGCCTTTTCCGAAACATGATGTAGCCTGGCTTGTTTTTGAGATTTTTTGGGGTTTTTTTTGAGGGGGGGGGGGGGGGCGCGGGTGATAAGCCGGGTCGCCTAAAGTTTTGAGCTGTAAGGTTTAAACAGCTCTCGTCTTATTAGACTGCCGGCTTGCTAATTTTGATCAATCAATGATTAAAAACAAGCTATTTTTCAAAAGCAGATAATATTTTTCATTTGATTTTTCAGTTCAGCGCAAATCATTTTAGAAAACAGTAACATAATATTCCTGTTTCGTAGAATTTTAAACTGTTAACTAAATAAAATAATAATATCCACCTCATAACAAATGAGGGAAAGGTGTTGAAATCGAAGCTGTTTACCGTATTTATTAATGATTTGTTAGGCTTGTTAATCAAATATGGGCAAATGGGCATGGTTCGCATGATGTTGATTTCACACGAGATTTTCATGTCCAACTTATCATTTAACTGGCAATTGGCATAGCACGTTTAATGCAGACCAATACCTCAAAGGATTCTTACTTGTACTGTCACGCTGGGCCAAAATCTTGATGGGTTCTCATTAATCAATAAAGTGGGATATCTGAACCTAAATCTTTATAGACATCGTACATTGAAAGTTTTAATTTTATGACAAATTTTAGTTATTGATGCTTAAGTGTCTCTTTTCGCAGATACTATTGACATCTTTTTAGTTGACACTTGAGATAGAATTATTGAAAAATATATGAGCAATTAAGCAACCCTTTTATGTGTCAATATTTAATATTTAGGATACTTTTAAATCTTGATGATAAGTAGCTACGTAAAAGAGAAACATTTATAAGTGTCAAGAAACAAGTTTTGCACATCAAGACTTATTTTGTAGTGGCATATTCATTATAACTAGTTATTAGCTACACATAAAAAATTTACAATACATGTCCAAATTAAAGGGTGAGTTTTTTTGTAGTACTTCTATATTAATGTCATTTTTGGAGGTAAAGTAGATCATATTTTAGCTACATTGACCTAAAGCTAAGAAGAGGAATTAAACAAACGTTCCTTTTGACATGTTTAGTCATGTGACATCTTACTTGAACATCAATTAGAATCCTTCAAGATATGCAAATTAAGGCAAGGCTAAATGATCGACAATCTTTACTTAGCTTCCAATGCTTAGAAATATTAGTAGAAAGTTTAATAGCAAAGCCTCATGAAATAATATTTGCTTTATCACTATCATTTCCAACTATCTAAAATCCAGACAGCCCCTATTGACAACTTGATGAATTCTATATAGTGGGTCCCATAAATGATGAGTCAAACTTCCTCTAGTCAAATGTCTCCATAAATAGTGACAATTGTAGGCAAACTCGACCAATTGTGATTGGATTGTTTTTCTATCTCAGCCGCTAGGATATCGACCTTCTTTACTCCATTCCCCAGTGCAATTGGATTGACCAAACAAAGCATAAGAAACATTAGCAAGACTAGAGGAAGCATTGGCTTGAAAGCATTGTCAAGGTAAATGGAGAGAGCCATTAGGTAAAAAAACCACGCCAGCACTAGTCGAATTGAAATGTTATCTTTGTAACAGGTAAAAATTGAGGAGTTGATCCACAGAATCCATTCATGGTAGAGAAGAAAATTTTAGATTTCTATCCTCATTGATATCCAAGAAAGCAACAAAAACAAAGCTCAACCTTTGCAAATTTTCTTCCAAATCTGATTATTGCAATAAATGTCCAAACATAAATTAAATATATCAACAAGGGTCAAAAGGATCCCAAGAGAAAAAGAAAAAAAATACACCAATTGGAGAAAAACCTTCAGAGAGGGTGCGATAATGAAGATCGAGCATCCTCTAGAAAAAAGACCGAAAACTTTATGCCAGGTACTTGCACAAGCTCGCAATTTTGATTCTCCATGTAAGAACCTCGGTGATGATGTGATTGAGCGCATTCTCTCTTTTCTCCCCATCAAAGAAACAATTGAGAAATCAGTCCTTGCAAAAAGGTTTGAAAAGTCATGGCAACTTAGCCAACACTTGTGTTTCGATCGTTGGTTTTCCAAAGACCGTTCTCAAATTCAAGTAGCAGAGATAATCCATCGAGTTCTCACCCTTCATTCTAGTAAAAAAATTATAACCTTTGAGCTTTGTGTTAATCCCATTTCCATCGGGGCTTTGATTATTTCTTGGATCAAATTAGCCATTGCTAAAGAGCCTAAAATTCTACACTTAGATTTTATGACAAGTAGGTTCAATGTAGCTCCTTATAAAATCCCTTTTGAGGTCATTGATACCAATTCAATCCAAGTTCTTAAACTTTCCTACTGTTTGATTGATCTTCCACCAAAGTTTAGGGGTTTGCAATTTTTGCGCACCCTTGTACTGCGGTATATTGGGATTAATTCCTCTTTCATTAAGACCATTGTTGATAACTGCTCACTTCTCGAGAGTTTAGACATTGTAAGATGTTTTGATGTTCGTCAACTTAGTATTGTTGCAAACACCTTGAAGTTTTTCAAGGAGTTGAAAATCGGGGATTGTTATCAGCTTGATTTTGTTTATGTGGATGCTCCAACACTCGAAATATTTCACTTTGTTGGAAAACCATATAATGTCGCTTTCGAAGGTAGGATGACCGAACTTAAGGATGTGATGCTCAACTTTAGACTTGTTTCCTATGTTCTCCCTCGACATCATACAAAGGACCTAATGTTGCAAATCTCACATGTTCGGGTTCTCACAATCAGTAGCACCTTGCTAGAGGTATGCATCCTCCTGTCCCCAATAATTTTGCCTTGTTTGAAATGTGAAAGAAAAATTGTTTGTGATCAGATAAACAAATCCTCCTAATAAACTAAGATGACATGCAATAATCGAAACAGATCCTAAAATTCGATTAAAGATTAAATAAAGTTATATCTAAATGGACCTTGGTATAAATTCAATTGAAGAGAATAGACACTTAGGTACAGTCAATTAATGAATTTACTATCAAAAAGCAATCTTTTTTTATTGATTTAAATCATAACTGTTGAAATGGTGAATTTGGCCTCAGGATCTATGCTCAACTTTCATACATGGAAGGCAATTTAGAGGACCAAAGCAATATCTTTGGCATCTGAAGGAGCTTCAATTGTTGATGGAGGCCATGAGCTTCTGCAGTCCATATGATCTCATTTCTTTCGTTGACAAATGCCCTCATCTTGACAGGCTTTTCATTGATGTCAGCCTTCTTCACTATTTAATTTTGTTCTTTAATTTTTTGAATTTTTCCTTTCATTTAATCGCTGCTTGGGTGCATAAATCAATTAAATCGATTCCCTAATCAAATTTCCAAAATTATTTATTCGTCTAAATCAACTAAATTAAGTCCAAATTAATTTGCGTAAATTTAATCCCCCTGTTCTACCTCAACCAAAAAAAAAAAAAAAAAGAGGTCCAAATTACAGTGCAGGTTACCCAAGTTGCATGCCTGATTTCTTTGACATTGTTACAGTTTCAGAAATTCTCCTTTGCTGAGAGAAGCCTATACTGGGAGGTGCATGACAGGAAAAAATTCGAGAATTGTGACAAACAATTTCCCTTCCTCAAACTGGTCAAGTTCTCCTCCTTCAAGTTCAAAATGATGGAGCTGAAACTGGCCAAGTTTTTCCTCGAAAAATCGCCTAATTTGGAGAATTTTGCAATTTTCACAATGAAGAACTACCATCTGGAGAACCTCTCCCATGTCGCTGTCGATTTTCTACGGCATTTGATCTCTTGGCGATCCTCCCCTCGAACCAAAGTGGGTGTTTACGAGTACTGCGATAATGAAGACGATGGTCTTGCTGCGCAGCACCAGGATGTTTGGTATGGACCCGTTTCGTATTAAAGGACGAGATTATTACATGCTCCTAGGAGCGTCATGTTGTGATGGTGTTGAGTAATTTTAATGTTGCAAATTGGTGTGTTAACTGTTAAGGTGGTAGTGGTTATGATTTCTTGACCTAGGAGATGAGTTTATGTCATTAGGATGCGTTGAGATAGTGACTTTTTAGAGACCATTTTCTTTAGTCTGTCTAATTTCATGTGTGTTGTAGACTGTGTGTTTGTTGTGTGTGCTATGCCTTTTAAATACATAATTGGCCTAAACTTTTAGAGTCAATTTTCTTGTACAGAAGGTATGATTCAAATATACTGTACTGTGTAAAGAGGAACGATATTGTTGGATATATATGCCTCTGATAATAAAGATATGTGAATGTCCTTAAACCAAACCCTATCAGTATTAGCTATAGAAATTTAATACAAAGATGTCTCACTTTTGAGTTTAAAAGTAATAACGCATTTTCATGGATGTTTTACATCTTTAGAAGGGGGAAAAAAGAATACTATGTATAATTTTTTTCAACTATAATTATCCAGGATACCATTTCAAAAACCTAAAATTTGCCCATATTCCAAATAACCACTCTTATCTTCCCCACATGGAACGGCATTTGTGGACGTCAATTGGCTCAACTGGTACACTTTCTAAAAAATGTTATCAAAGAATCAGGTTCAAATCCTGCCTGCATCGAGTTTTACACTTCATTTGTGCCCCCAAAAAAAATAAAAAATGAAGGCCCTTCCATAGCACCCTTCTCAAGCCCAATCCATTACACTCTGGGCCCAGCCCAGTATGCGCACAGCAACTGTACATAGGACCAAGGGCCGCAAGATTTACATCCATTCAAGATTATTTTAATTTTAGTTATTTTTTGGGATGGAAACATCCGTTCAATATTTTGGATCCAAAGAATAACTTTATTATTTGCTTAAGATAGCTCTCACGGAAAACCCCTTTTTGTTTGAAAAAGCATATGAATGTTTAAACAAATTAAAAAACTATTCCATACATAGCTACGAGTTGGTGACTTAATCGATTGGGACAGAAGCGACTGAAATATAACCCTCACCAACTCTTTATTCCCACCTATTGATGCTGAAGCTATTCTCACCATTCCTCTCTTTGTGGTCAAGGGACTCAATTGGCACTTCTCTAGTTCTGGGGAGTTAATGGTTAAGTCGGCTTATCATCTTATTATTCTTAATTTCTTATCTTACAAACTCAGGACCAATCAGCCCCGAGTATTAGTCATAGTGAGAGTGTGAGACAGAGTCTTTTTGAGGGTCCTTTGGCATTCGGGTATCTCCCCCCCCCCCCCCCCCCAAAAAAAAACCCCCAATGAAGATGTTTGCATGGCAAGCATGTTCAAATGTTCTTCCTTGTAAGTATAGCTTGGCGAGACGTATTCATGACATGGATGCTAGATGCGAGCTTTGCGGTGCGCTGCAGGAATCGGACATCCACGCCCTCCTAAAAGACCCGCACGCTCTCAAAATTTGCGCCAAGTCCTCCTTTATGGGAGCTTTTATTTCCTGCAAGCCTAGATCTACGCTTGACGTTATGACCATGATTCATGACAAGTGCAATGACAAGCTTGACGAACTTATAACTGTTGTATGGGCATTTTGGAACTCCCAAAACGAGTGTTTCTTTCGCAATCCTATGCCAAATCCTAGGAGATCTCTCTCAAGAGCTTTTGACTTTGACAAGGAGCTTCGAACTGTTACAGACCATTTCATATGCCTTCAGCTTTTTCTCCCTCATCCTGGAAGGCGCCGCGTTCGGGTCTTGTTAAAATTAATTTTGACGGAGCCAAGCTTGGTGACTGGGGGAGAGGTTGGGGAGCTGTTTGTCGTGATTCTAGCGATGGAGTTTTGTTTTTCAACGGTGCAATAGAGCCTGGGATTTCAGGGAGCTGACTTCGAGGAGGCTAATGCTTGGCATACAACGTGCATGGGAGTTGGGCTACAGGAAGAGATCATCAGCGAAGGGAACTGCTATGCGTTGATTTCAAAGTTGCGCTCCAAGTCTCGCCCTAATACTTCCTTAGGTTTTGTTTTAGTTTCTATTTTAGACTTTGCTAGCTGTTCATAGAGTGCAGTTTTTCTAATCTCAAGAAAACGGGGAATCGAGTGGCTCACTCACTCGCACATCTCTGGCCTTTCTGCTCTTTCTGCAGGGAATGGAACTGAGATGGACCAGATCATGTGACTAATATGACGTTACAAGACATGCATTTGTACGAATCAAGTTTTTGATTAATATATATGATCCACATTTTCTATCAGATGCAAATATAACGACAATCAAACGACATTTTCCTATCTGGCATTACCCTTTTGCAATGACACAGCTTGGGTTCGAAACTTGGAGTGCCCCATTTCTCATTTTTAAGAGGTGAGGGAGTGAGGAGTCCTAGGCCTTGTGCTTGGGCTGCTTAGCCCCTCTACTTTGCCTTTTGGCTCGCTAGATTTTCCTGAAATAGGAAGTGCAATGGGTAGTTTAACTTATCAATGAAAATTTAGTGAATCTTGATTAAAATCCTTTTTAAAATTTTGATAACTTTGGCAAAACCTGAAGAAAAGTTGTGTGAACTTTGAAATCTTTTTCTATTCATCAGTTGAAGTTACAGATGCACATACATGTCAAAAGCTTCCAACATCCCATCTTAGCCAAGACTTATTAGGATTCAAGGCATTTGGGCTTATGATTATAAAAAACAGTGGTAGGTACACTAGCTTGCCGCTTTGGGAATCATAAGATAGAAGAAAGTGTCGTTCTCCCCATACGAATAAATGACTAATTCATGAGAATGATGAATCAAATGAGGGTTAAGATGTCGTACATCCATCAAGTACTCCAGCATGTCAAATGGGAGATTCGAGGTTTTGCATTACGTGATATGCTGGAGACAAGTCATATGAATGCCGGGGCGTCACTGTTTCTTTCCAATTTTTATTAATTAGTCCTATATATCACTAAAATTTTAAATTTATCATGGTGTCATGTTTATATAATTTTTCACAAATACAATAATAACAACAACAATTTTTATTGTAGATTTTGCTTTGACAGAGTCGGAGGAGATTTAGACGTATGCAACTTACTACTATAGACATGAATAACCGTAGAGGGGCTGCTTCGAATAGACAATTGGTCACAGACACAAAGTTGCGAATATCACAACAGCTATGGCACCATTTTGTTACTCGAACGAGATGTACCAAATATATATTATATATGTGCTACCATACCGGATTTGTATGGTATAAATGTTTTAAATAACTTAAAATTTTTATTTATATTTCTTTTAAAAAATTGGTACCTAGCGATGTTTGGCCATTATAAGTCAGTCTCGTCTGCTGCACATATACTAGTACCTTCTGATTTTTAGCATTACAAATCAGTGGTGATCGGTAGTTCATCAATATAGAACAGGACAGTATATCTCAGGCAATACAAGACTTTGCAGTTTAGTATTCATAATTATTATGCACTTTTTTGAGGAATCACAATAATAATGTTATTTAGTGATTAAGAAACATATTGCAAGTAACAGTGACTTAAAGCTCTCTAGCACTATCTTGTATCAAGGTTCTTTTATTCTTATTAATTTGTGCCAATAGACTATCGTCTACATTGATTATAAAATATTAAGGTGAGGATCTTTAGCAGAAACATATATATATATATATATATATATATATATATATATATATATATATATATATATATGTTAAATTTTTCATAAATCGAACCTTAATCCACCGAGCAGTGCATACAAGTCATGAGAGGTTCCATCCCAAAACCAATTGGTAATAGGTGGAGTAACTCACAAGCTTATATACATGCTCAAGCCCTTTGATTTCATCAATGTGGAATAACACCCATTATCATATTCTTTGAATTTTATCAATGTGGGACAATGCCTACTTTCATACTCCAACAATATATATATATATAGGACCACAACCTTTATGGCGTTGACCCATGCATAATTAATTGATAACATGCGTTCGCCCTCCTAGTACCATGCAAGATGGCGATGGATTATGCAATTGTCATGTTGCATCGCTAAACGCGGGGGGTCTCCAATTATACGTCCAACAATTTTAAAGACGACATTACTCACCTTTTCTTTGTGCATGTCTCTTTCTCACCATATTATTCCCATAAGTGACTTCTCTCATTTTGCTATCGTGATGGCTATTGATAAGGATCTTATGTTAAGGTTACGTACGGTTCTTAACTTACGGTTCTTGTGGTAAGAGTGCAAAACACTTCTTAATTAACCTACGGTTCAAACTTAAATTAGTACAAACTAGTTCAAAATCAAATTGAGTTCAACTTTTTAATATCTAATTTTTGCTTGAGACAAATCTTTCAAAATTTAAATCAAATAAATATCATTGGGTAGTACAATTTTACATATTAGCTTGACTTATTTTCCACGGAATGCTGTTCTTGTGTAAACTGGGATTTTTCCAATCCTTCCTAGTGCTTCCATACAAATAAAAAAAATAAAAACCTCACTCTTTACGCTATTTATTCAAAAAAAAGTTCACTCTTTTTAGAAAAATTGTTATCCATTTCAAAATTGCAGTATACTCCACTTTATCTCACTCTTCTTCAAAGATTATAATTTATTTTACTTTCTTCTCACTCATTTCGACTCCGCACTCAACAATATGCCCATGAATGGGATTAAGGGCAAATAAAGCACAGAAACCCAAGGTAATACTCTTGCCAGTCTTAGATAAATAAAACGCCACTAATCGCGGCCCACGGTGCAAGATTCATGATGCAAATCATGAATTGAGTCAATTGACGCGTTGTTGACCCCCCCCCCTTTCTCTTCCTAAATTTAGTTTAATTTAATTTAATTTACACGTGCAAAAGGAGAGTTTGCTGGCAAGACGGCAGCTCATCAAAGTCAAAACTCAAGATCATCACTTGATTTGATCAACTTTGGCTTCTCAAATCCGTTTATTAAAGGTATGTTTGGCAGTACTGAAAATTATTTTCTTAAAACTAATTTTTCATATAAAATAATTTTTTATGTAAAATGATTTTTCAGCTCACATTTTTAGTTGTTTAGTAAAATAAAAAATGAATTTTCTTAAAAATTAGTTTGATTAGCAAAAATGAACAAAAAAGTCAAAAAGCATCACATTAATGAAACACAAACAATAAGCAAGAAATTTAGAAAAATGAGAATTTTTTTCTTTTGGGAATCATATTATAATAGTGGTGTCATCCAAATCAAAATTGCGATAATATGTGTATTTGTCAAATTTTTATTTGATCTTACCTACTGCATACAATTTGATGCTAGTAACGTTTATCAGTTTTCCACCTTCGAGTAAACGAAGAAGCTTCTCTATCTTCTTAATCTTGACAACAAATTGCAAAGTGTTTTGGATTTCGATGAAATCACGGCCGTCAGATTCACCGTCATCGACGAGATGATATAGCTTCACTGATCTTTAATATGCTACCTTAATCTTCAAACCATATGTCGCTGCTTTAATCTTGGAACTATATGTCGAGGAAATACACACAGGAATACAGAAAGAATGTAAGACCGTGCAGTGTGAGAATCCAAGAAACGTAAAATTCACTTACCCTCTATTCAAAGTGAAAATATTTTCCTCCATTCTAAGAAAAATAGTTTTCCCATGAAAACAAATTGCTCCCCCTTATTTTACCAAACACCGTAAAATGAAAAAATTATTTTCTAAAAAAATAATCTTCATCCCTACCAAACACACCATAATATTCGATCTCATTCCCCCACGCACTAATCCATGTAATGTAATGTAATTACGCCCACTGAGAAATTTAGCATTATACATAATCAAATTTCTCTTTACCAAATTAGAAGAAATCTTTGGGGAAATGTTTGGCTTTAAGGAAAATCATTTTCCAATAGATTTTGTTTGAAACTCCTCTTTGTTGAACACATGGCAATTAACTGATACATTCAATTCAGGGAAATTTAAGAAAATTATACGCGTATGCTGCTCAACTACCAATGCCAGCCATTTCAACTCCTTCCATGTCGTTCATCAGTATAATATCATGTGTACACGTCATTATAGTGGTCAACAACAATGTTTTTTATTAATATTCTAAAAACAATATGTACGTTTACACTTTACACATATCCGTCTTACAAAATTCAACTCTTTTCTTTTTTTTTTTTGGGTTGGTGCATTGTAAGATTCAACTCTTTAACAATAGATGTCTATATCATATTTGACTAATATTGGCTATATATGAGAATTTATATTTGTATGTAGAAAGACAAAATGGATTGTTGGATGAAGCTATTTGGTAAACGAGTAGTATTGTTTGTTATTAATTTATACATTAGACGTCACTTTTAATTAAGAACGTGTAACTCTTAAATTTGAATAGTGGCATAAATAAATGAAATATTTGAATTGAATAGCCAATTAGTTGGTAATGTTTCAATATGTATAATGCTAGACAGATAATTATACTAAATGTTACTAATCTCTATGATTTTTCATTGAATCTGAACTAAAAAGATAGTCCAAAAATATTATGCGCGTCGGGGACACCAAGCTAGACTAACTCAAAAGCCATTAGGCAAACATCAAGCATTAACTTGGGCACTTTCTACGTACCAAAGTAATGCAAATATATTAACAAATCACCTGAATATAATTCAACGGTAATTAATTAAGCACCTCATTGAGCATGACGACACTTGATATTAGTTAATTAACGAAAAGATTTTAATTAAATGAATACCCATAACAATAGATATAAATATAATTTCATCTTAAAGTCAATCAACTATTAAAAAAAAAAAAATATTACTCACTAGACTTTATATTATTATTTTTTAATTATAAAATCAATTGACAATACGAAGTGTAGTTTATTAACTCTGATAATAACAGAATTATCAATGTGTGACATTTTAAGAAACCTAATTCTTACTTAGCCCTCAAGTTAATCACCCAACATTCCATTTATCCTCAACTGTTTCCCTTCACCATGTCCACGTTGACATAGAGCAAATCCTCTATATTAATCGTATGGGGAAGTGGGTAAAATACAAAGAGAATAAAATATTGGGATTAGCACGAATTTTTTAATTTTGAGGTGCAGGGATCACCAAAATGCTATTAAAGAGTGTCGTTTCCAACTTCCCTTTGGCTTTGACAACACAAGCCATCGGAGAGTATCCTAAGCCAAACTCCTCATTTAATATTCCAACTTGGGCGGTCTAAGATTACGCCGCCACGTTAAAATTACGCCGCCTCACCTATCCAACCAAAATCACTTCACCTTTTTAAAAAGATTTCAAATAATTAAAAAAACTAATCAATAAATAAATAAAAAATAGTACAGATCACCTAGAACTGGATCCGTGTCCCCCAACCCCCAAAAAAAAAGGAAAACAAAAAGAATCCTATGGACCAACAGTGACCGACACAGCCGACCAACCGCCACGTCACTCGAACCATCCCACGTTCTTTCTTCAGCCAATGACAGCCCTCCACGTGCCACTCCACTTCAAACGGCTAGTTGCTACTATTTTCCTTTTTTTTAACACGGTCGAAGGGATATATAAACGTAACCGCAATCGGAAAGATTTTTCTTCCGAAATTTCTCGTCCCTTCTTCACTAAGCTACTTTCTTCTAAATCAAAATTTCCTTTTTTTTCAAACAAAAGACCTTGGATCCTTTATATTGCGAGCCAAAATTAGGAAACTCAAGTGAACTTGACAAAATTAAGTACAAGTGCAACTCTCTCTCTCTCTCCCCCTCCCTCCCTCCCCCCACTTCAAATTCCACCTCTCTATCTCTATCTCTATCTCTTTCTCTCTCATCAGGGTTGTTGTGGTATCATCAGCACAAAGCAAGCAGCGGTTACGCAAATCTAGCGCATTATATTCTAACCTCTTTCGACTAATGTATGCTTCCTATCTTCCTTCCTTATTTTTCTGTACTCTCTCTCTCCTCTGTCAAATTTCTTCTTTTCAATTTATAGATTCTAGATAGATTGGGAGATAGAGTGATAGATTTGTGATTGTGATTTTTTCTCTGTTTGATTGGTGATGTTCATCTGTTTGAGCAGAGATAATGGCGTTGACGAAGAGCTTGAGTTTCTCGCTGGGGAGGAAGAGGATCCTAATTGCCAATAATAGCTGTAATGTTGCTGAATTTTCTGCTGATTTTGAGTCGTTTGCTCCAATGAAGCGCCGTTGTGGTCAGAAATATCAAGGAGAGGATGAACAACTAGTTGAGAAATCATCTCTGCTCGAATCCTTGCCTCAAGAGATTTTGGTGAGTTGAATTTGGTTTGATTAATTTCTGGCTTTTCGTGATTGATGGAAGCGAAATCAAGTATGAGGTTGATTCTTATCTTCGATTGTTGGTAATTTGCTGCAGATTAAGGTCATTTGCGGTGTCGATCACGATGACCTAAAACAGCTCATTCACGTATCAAAGACAGTTCGCGATGCGGTGGGTACTGAGTTGTTTTACATTGTTTGATTTTTCTCGATTTCCTAGTTCTGATTGATTGAATGAAATTGATTGAAATTTGTGTTTGTTTTTGTGCAGACGATTATCGCGAAACACTCGCACTTTGCTTACAGCACACCATCGAAGACGAAAGTGTTCAGAAATTCAATTGATTTGGTGAATAATCCAATGGATTTTGACGACCACGAAACTCCAAATGCTCCAAAGCAAATTAGGAGGATGAATCGGCCTCGAATTAGCAACAAAAAGCTCGAAGACGTCTCAGTCTCTTTGTTCGCCGACGAAGAAGATGATAAAGAAGAAGAGAGGTGGACGAGAAGGAGTTTATTTATTTAGAGAGAGAAAACTGAAGAAATTTCCACTGTAAATCTCAGTGTTGTACATATAGCTATCAGGTATCTGAGTTTTAGAAAAAGAAAGAGTTAAACAAAGGCGCCATTGTTTGGTTCTGTTTCTTCAATCCTTCCATTGAAGATGTTAAGAATGCCTTCCTTGTTTTGTAGAATAAGGCATTTGTACGATCAATGCAGTAGGTTTTTTTTCCCTAATTGGTGGTGATGAAAATTGGGGTCTACTATTTCTTCTTCTCTTTGTTGGCGGCCCCGTTTTTGGGAATTTTTTTTGGGGGGGGGGGGGGGGTCGCGGGTTAAAGTGTGTGTGTTGTTCCTAGCTTTGCTATTTTCTCACCTCACTTTGGGTCTCGTTCGCGGATTCACTGAGGGTTTTCGGGGTGGGGGAAGAAAAAGAGGAAATTTTATAAATTCTTTAAAATTAGTTTCATTACTTGTAGAGTTAAGAAGACTTACGTTTGTTGCGTAACCTCCTAAGAAATGGGCTCAACTGTGAATTTATGTTTTTTACGGTACATATTAGGGAGGTGTCGGATCTACTGTATATGAATCATGTAGGGTTTAAATCGTCCAGTTTTATTGTAGGTCAATAAAAGTATTTCTTGGGGTTAAGTCCCCTCTGTTGCACCAAAAAAAGAAAGGGGACTTATGTTTATAAGTATAATTGATGTGAGATTATTTTGAGAGTATTGCTTTTTCCTTTTTTTTTTCCGGGGCGCAGCACCGGGAAGTAAGGTGAATTTATTTATTTGTTTTAACTTCATCAACAATTACTCTATACCTACTGTATTATAGATTGTAGATGGATTTTCTCTAACTGCACTGACTTTGCATAGCTAGAATTTAGCGGATAATATATGCAACATATTTATATTATATGCTTAAGATAGGAATAGGATGTTTTCAAATGTCATTCATTCATATGGATGGGTGGTATTTGCTATTGTTATTTTCAACGCTTTGCATAATTAGAGTTCAATCCTTAATAAGTACTGTTCATTTATATTATGTATTTGGGAGTAAAGGCTTGTAACTATCATTTATTGGATGATTGGATGAGAATTGCTATTGTAATTTAAAAATTCAAAAGAAATACAATGGAGATATGCTCAGTGGTATGCTTTTGGGTAATTGGATGATCTATTTTCAAGTAATTGAGGTGATCAAGCAATTATTGTTGCGAGATTTGGAAGAATGTGTGTCCGGATTTGTCTTGACCCGTGTGTTTCGGGAATTGTTGGGTGGATGTGTTAGCGTGTGGTAGTTTGGGAGTGCATGATCGAAAGTGAACTTGTTGCACATGAAGCTCAAAAAAAAAAAAAAAAAAAAAAAAAAACACACACACCCAACCACTAATCGTACTTGCTATTATCTGCTTTCCATTTAGTATCTAATCAAAAGGTTTTTGGGTGGCGGAAATTAAGGCTTTGGGTTAAAATTCTGCACTATATATTTGTTTTATGATTACTTTAGTACCAATACTATAGTTTGACAGTGAAAAATACAAGCCGTTTGGGGGTTTAGCGTCTTGCATTTGCATATCAATAAATTTAGACGCAGTGTATAGTTGTGCTTATTCTGCCATAAAACCTCGCCAGCATGCAATCTAATCGTCTAACCTGGGTTTGCTTAGGGCTGCATCATCTGTATTTCAGAATTTTGCATTTAGCTCATTTTTATAATTCATGTATCACAATAAGTGTATTTTGAAAATGAGTACTTACTTAACTGAAAAAATCTTTATTGAATTTTTGTTACTAAATTGATTTGTCGACGATGAGTATAAGGCCCATTGAGGGTCATTCACTATACTTATTTGTAACTTCTATTAAATATGTAATATAATTGAGTAAAGCTAAAATTCATTGATTTGTTTTAAGTGAAGCTTAACTTTATCTCATTCTCTACTATTGTTAAAATTGTTCAAAATTAAAAGAGCTAATATTGTAAAAATTACATAAAATGAGAATTGAAGTATATTTTGACACTTAAGAATCTAAGACGGGAGGGGCAACAGGATTTAATGGAATGATGTAACCGCAATGTAGGAGTCACATTGAAGGAGCTCCATCTTTGAATGTGTTTAGTTTTTTAGGCATTGTACAAATTTGGACAGCATACACGATAAAGACTTGTCTCCAATTTCGGAGTTACGCACAATATGACAAGCAATATTTGTAATGTCTTAGAACTAAAAGTAGTTGAAATATATTACAAGGTACCTAAAATAAGTGGTTGAGCACATAAAATAAAATGCCCAACATTATCCTTTCATCATTTGTGGCCATAGTGGCCAGTAGTGGGTGTGGGTACCTATTAAATTTAATGTCAAATTCAACAACTTTTCTTTAATTTAGAGAGAAAGTTATGATGTGCGCTTGGCGTCCCTTCACTTTGGTCAGATGAGAGTTTGAAGTGTCAATTAGGTTTGTATTAATGTTAACGTAATTTTATGAAGTTTGAGCTTGCAATTCAGTTGTAGTTGATTCCGAGTCTAGCTTGGTCTGGTGAGGGGAAAAAAAAAAGAGAGAGGATAAGTTTTCATCAAGGTTCAAGTTTGAATTCTTTTGCTAACAATAATTATCTTAATAATTATGGAGGTGAGAAAATTAATATAAGTCGATTTAAATGTAAGCTTGAATCAGATTCAAGCTTAGCTCAAGTGGCTGTTAACTTAACTCCAAAATTTATTAGAGTGACCTTGACACTTAGAAAACTCAATTAACGAACAACCACTAGAAGATGATTGAATCACATTTTGTTAAACCTTTTGAATAATACTAAGAAAGTGTGAGATTCAAAATCTATTATTGTGCAGTTGAATGGAGCAAGTTTTCCCCATTTCTCTTGTCCATCTAAGCCATTTCACACTTTCTAGTTTCATAATTAACGCGAGCTTAAGCAGAGTGCTTTTACCAATGTAGAAGGGAAAAAATTACTTGAAATATCTATTGTCGATTACTTGATTTCGTGTGTAATTTGTGTTTGATTTGATCACATGTAGCTCAAGCTATGCTTCCTTCAATGACCCCCCCCCCTAAAAAAAACCACCCGAAAAACGTAGTCCATTTGGCGATTGAGCTCAAGTTGGATTCCAACTCTAAATCAACCCACTGTAAAGCATTGACCCCAAATTTAAGATTCACACAGTAACTCATCGTTTAAATTAATGGTCTTTAAGTTCAAGTTAATTTTGAGCTCAATATTCAAGGCAAATTGAGCAGGTTATAAATATAGAATTCTAGAATATCCTCAACCATGAAACTTAATTAAACTTGCACTAAGCTACAGGCTTGAAGTTGGTTTTGGATACAATTTGGCATTTGAGTACCACCCAAAACTTTTAATTAAAAGTGCAAAAATATTAAACCTACATAATGCTCAATATAAACTCATTTCAGACTCTACAAGTATCTGGTTCATAATAATCATTATCATAGGCAATCTGCAGCTTAGTAATGCATGCCATTGTTCTGCATTGTACTAGCTAGGTTATTTATTATCAATAATTAATGAGGTTCCCTAGCCATTTGGTTGCTAATTTGCATCAGCTAGGCCCTGTCTTTTTCAATGGAAAATGATGGGTGTGGGATGGATGAGTGTGGATAAGGAGAGAAGGAGCGGGTGAGAGTTAGTAAGAGTAGTATTTTTTTTTTAAGTGTGAAAAAGGGAGGGAAGGAGTAGGTGAGAGTGGGCAGGAGTTGAAAGGAGTTGGAGAGTTGAATGAAGGAGTGTGGGAAAGAGGGGGAAGGAATCGGTGAGAACGGAAAGGAGTGATATTTTTGTTTAAGTATGAAAAAGAGTGAAAAGTGGGGGAGGAGTGGATGAATGTAAGGAGGAGTAGGTTGGATTCATTAAATCACAAAAAGAACATAGCTCTGGTCATGGGCAATATACTTTTAAATTTGAAGTGTTGACATCACAGAATCCCATCATTCAATTTCCTGTCGGAGACCTGGTGGAAGTTTCTCCGCAATGCGTCCTTCTAGAATTTCATGGAAAGGTGGGAGACTTTGAGTTGTTAAGCATTGTTATGGTATTTTGAAATTGGGATTAAGAAGAGTGATTATGGAGAATCATCATGGGCATTAAATGTGATTAGGCTAATGGGTTAGTTCTGGTATGCTTTCTATGACTCTGACAATTCAAAGCACGACAGGGTTGGCTTCGAAAGTCAAACAATTTGGTCTTTTGTTTTTTTCTTCTCCGGGCCTATGGCCCAAAAAAAATCATTTTGGGCCAGCTGGTTAACTTAGTTGGGCAGGAACCTATTGTTTGGACCATGACAGGGTCAACTGTACAAAATCAAGCTAATTATTAGAAAATATTGGTAGATCTTTTCAGAGATATAGATTCAATATAGTAACTTATCTATGACTCTTTTTTATGGAAAAAAATGAAACTTTCTTCAGCACAAAATTACATAAAAGGCTACATCTTACACAGGCCCACATTATTTTTACTTGTATTATTTTTTTATTAAGTTTTGAAAGCAAGACAATCTCACGTAATGCAATCTAATGTTAATATATTTCATTATGATGTGAAAAATTTCATGATATATTGACCACAATTGCAAACTCATAATCAAATTGTATGAAGTCCAGGCCTATGATGACCCACACAGAAAACAAAGCAACGAGAAATAAGGCAAATTGGGCCAATTTGGTCCATGCTTTGATTTGATTGGGCTTCAACGGGGATCTCTAATTCGTTTCAGGGTGTATCTCTTTAGGCAGCTCAATGGCAATTTAGTAGATAATCCCATTGAGTTTAAACAGACAAAAATGTTCATTGGATTTTAAATTAATCTAATTTCAATGAATTTTTGGTCTTCATTTCTTTTATTATATATTATTTAATCAACACATAAAATGTTAGAATATTAATTAGGGAGGTTGAGTCTTGAGATCGATGAAAGGAAACAAAATCAAAGTCACCCATCAAAACCACTTTACTAATACCCATTTGTATAGGGAAACAATATAAGAGAATTTTGCTAACTAAAATACCACATTTGTTAAAAAACTATCATAAAAAAACTTGTATTTAAATCCGTCTATACTAATTTTCAATCACAAGATTATTTTTTTTTTTTTAAAGCATGAATCTCACATATATCATATGTCTACACAATTCACCCCGTTCTCCCATTAACATACGTGCATTTCTTACTATCAAACTCATATGATGTCACTTACCCATGCTAGTGGCAACTATAATAGTTCATGTTTACATCTTGTGTCATGCAATTATGTTGCTTATGACTGGACATTATTTCATGATCGGATTACCTCCTATCAAATGTTAGGCAAAATTCAATTATATTTACTGCCAAAGTTTTCATTTCACTCACGTTGGAATCGTTTTGAAGGCGATTTATCACTCATGTCATGGTCAATACCTTATGATTCCCAAGGGACAAAGTATAGGTGGTTATAATTTCAACCCTACGTTTAGGCTTATACATTTGTGTGATTGTAATTTATTGCTTTAACATATATACGCAATATATTCTAATATTCGTTAAAAAGAGTCAAAGCCAAGCATCAAATGTTTCAGAAAATTTCAGCCTTTTTTTTGTGGATAAGCTCTTTTTAGTGGTACACCCAACAATGCAGTTCTTTTTGCATCGACAGATGTGATGTAGGAGAGAGAAAGAGGGAGGGGTTGAAAGTTGAAGCTCAGTGAAACCAGAAAAGGCAAGAAAGGGGGGGGGGGGGGGGGAAGGCTGCCATTTTTCGAATTTATTTCTTTTCAGGCTCTTTTTTTAATTTTAGGTTAAGCCTTTTTTCCCATGAATAAATGGGGGGTGACATTGGAGTTTGGAGAACACCTAATTCTCCATTTCTAGGAGGTCCCAACACACGTGCTTGGTTTGGTTATGTTGGAGGAATAACCAATACATGCATGATATCCCAACACGCACTTCCCTTTCCATTTTCTGTTTTGGTGCATGCATCAATCTAACTATTTTGATGTTGATTGTACTTATACTATATATTATTATGCTTTTTAAGCATGGTTTCTAACTAATTGTCTTAACTCTGCTTTGGAGTTTTCACCTTGCCGGGTTTTTTAGGACGGATGGTGATTTACAGTCTTATGTGATCTATATTTTTATGGATTTCCCATTGTGCTGTGAATTTATCAATTTATTAGATGTTTTAAATAAATAATACCAAGTAAGTGGTCAAGTAGTTTGTCAATAATATAAAAGTAACTTAAAAGTATATATATGTAAAATGGTAATCTAATCTAATTAATAAAGGGATCTTTTAGGCATGTAATTTGCTACATCCTATTGTATATCCAAAGAACTAAAAGATACGTGGCACATGTACATACTTTGACTATTTTAATCGCCAAAACCTGCACAACTTTTACTTGTTAAATCACTAATTAAACGACATATGAACAGCAAATTAAAAACTGAATACTAATTGAACAGTCAAAAGATATATCTCAAATCTCAGTAACAAAGAAAAGAAATGGGAAAGCAATTCAAAAAAAAAAAAAAACCGCCATCTGGGCCAAGTGTTCCATTTAGCCATTGATATGAGCACCGTTAGTGGCGAAAAGGGGTCACCAACTCGCTCGTGGTAGGCAAAAGTTCCTAACATTTCTGTAATTGTTTGTCCAAAATCATCGTAAATAATTGTGACTATGTGTCACGGGATTTAGTCCCCCGCCCCCCTCCCCTTCCCCAAAAAAAGGCAAGTACATTATTATCTTTTTATGCCCATATAAGAGAAGAGATCTAAACTAGTAGATTTTAAATTATATTTTTATTATCATGTTTCATTATAGTATTATTGTATTAAAAAATATTTGATAATTAGAACTATTACAACTCGTAATATTGTATTTAACCTAACACTGATTAAATGTGAAGGATTACTTTGTTTCTCAACTTGTTATAATTACAAGAACTTAATAGGAAGGGAGAAGATGCATACTTTACGTCTGCCTGTCTAACAAGCTAGATTTTAATTTTATAAAACAAAAAAGGAGATCTACAACTATTGTAAACACAAATGAGTATGTCTATATATTAGACATCAACTAACTCGATTGGTAAAATGTCTTTACAATGTTACTAAAAAAGTAATATCGAGCTCCGCCTACATTAGATTTGTACCGTCACATCCAATAGCATAAATTAAAAAATATATCTAAATACTAAGAGTTAATTTAGAGACACTTTGAACTAATCAACTCCCTCTACATCAATATCAATATTGCTAATGAATGCTCAACTCATTTGACATTGAGACTGTTTTTCAATGTGAAAGTGACATCAAATCCCTTAACTCACACTTCTTATATGGAGAAGCACTAGGTAGCCAACTTTATTAAATTTCTTAAAAGAGTGATGATATGTGTTTTATCGCAAGACACTCTTAAATGTCTTCCCTTATCTTAAATTAAGGTATTTTATTATTTAAAATCACCAAATTATTAATGACTACACTTAATTATCAATAACTATTCTTAAATATGTGTCGGCTATGCCGACGAATTATTAAATGACGCCCTACTGAGATCAACTTTATGTGCGATGGTGTATAATGCGCGTATTATCGAAATTTATTAAATTATAGATAAAAAGATAATTTGATGCAATTTATAAATTATAATATGCTTTCACTATACGATGATACTATTTTTTTACATTTTAAAACATTATAATTTATTTTTAGGCGAAAACAAAACACTTAAAAATGTCCTTTAACAAGATATTTATCAATTTGCTTTTTGAAATGGGAATCAAGATAAAAATAGAAAAAAAGACCCATTTTACCTGCTTAAAAACACTGTATCAATATTTGTCACGGTCCCCCCCCCCCCAAAAAAAAAAAAAAAGAATCCTCTTTTCCTTCCTCGATATATTTGTGTTCTCTTTAAATGCACATCACTGTTCCTACTTCGAATTCCTATGCTTGCCCCTCCATTTATCGTTTCGTACTCCTACTTTCCTGTGAATCTGGAAGATGGGGCTGTCATGCCATCTCTCCTCTTTTTTCCATGCCAAGCCATAACTCATGGGAAGAAATAGAATTCACCGCCACCGCCACCGCCACCATTAGCAACATTATGGAAACGACAATCTGTCTTTCCTCCTCCCTCCTTTCTAACCCACTTTTCTCCACCCTCATCACTCTCTCCCTCCTCATTCTCCTCTACTTCCCCTACTCTCTCCTTGGAATTTTTCTCTCCCCTCTTCTAATCTCCACTTCAATTCTACTCTTCCTCCTCCGATTTGGCACTTCCCGACAACTCAAACCCAATAATGGATCACCCCACCGGATCGAAACCCGGTTATCAACCGAATCCGACCCGGTAGCCCAGTCCGGACCTGTACTTCTTGATCACCATCATGGGTCTAACCAACAAAAAACAGAAGCGAAGGCAGAGGCGTCCATTGAGCCTGAACCCAAAAGCTTTGGAAATGGAGTCGACCCACATTGTTGCCACGGCGTACGAATCCGGCCCGAGTTTGAGCCCGAACGCAAATTCATACCCGAAACGGTCGACAACGTTCTGAGCAATACTCCCAACCAAGATGGGTGGGCCGAACCCAGCCAGACAATGGGCCCGAACCCGTTTTGTGAGAGCACATTCGTGGGGTGGGAAGTGGGCGCGCCGCTGGAGGTGATATACGAGGCCTATGAGGGGGAGGAAGAAGGAGAAGAATACGAAAACGTCGCGTTTCAACACACATGTAATTGCACAGATAAAATCAAGAGGTATCCATCGCTCTCGCGGTGTTACCCGGAATCAGATTCGGATTCGGATTCGGAGTGTTCATCTTCGTCATGGGAAGGGGAGTTGTGGGATGGAGACCAAGACAGAGAAGAGTTAATTGAAATTGCTCTGGATTATTATGGCGACCCCAAGGAGATCAAGAAGAATATAATTGATCAAGATCAGGTCCAAGTTGATGATGATGATGATGATGATGATGATGATAATCTAATTGAGATTGATATTTCTCCCCCCAGATGTAATTCTGAATTTTGTTGATGAGATCAAATACTATACTCATTTTGCTAGACCATGCAATACAATTACGTACATTAATACAGGATGCAATCAATTGTCAAATACGAGAGCAATGTGCATTTTAAACTACTTGTGATAGTCATGCTGAGGAACACATCAACACTTTACAAAACCATGCTGTGATCTTCTAATTGTGATACTCATTTTTATTTTTTTTTTAAGGGGCTGAAATGGTTTATACACGTCGCAAGAAAATCTTCAAGAATTCTTGAACTTAAATCTCACGGCTCTAGTTGCCTTATCAAATTTTATCTATATCAATTTATAGCTAACCGATTAGTTTCTTATACTTGATTTGATTTCTCCCTTAAAATATTGTAACTAATACATATTAGTAATACACATATAGTAGCGTCTATCTTTCCCTTAGAAGACCCCCGGGAAAGTTATGATGTGGTGACTGGTGATCAATCATTTGCAATTGTACTACAACAAGGTCATCGTCATGTCAATGGGTATTAATCTAGCGATTCAAATATCTATGAATGTATAAGATCTTAGATTTGAACATACTTGTCATTATTGTTTGATGTACATATTGATCCATTTGCCTCAGCTTCAAAAAAATCATACAACAACAAAAAAGTGGATAGCATGAGCCCTCTGCATAAACATGTAATAATTGAAAAGGAAGATGAATTACATATATGTACATATGTGGGGCAGGAGGGTATGTGAACACACACTTACTAGTAACACCATATATATCCTTGAAGTAAAAAGAAGTATGAGATAAAGAATAATTATTTTTATAATATAAATGATAAAAGGTTTTGCCTTAACACCCCAAAAATTACATTAAATTAGTTTTTAAAACTAATGTATATCTAAACAAATGAAAAATTAAAATTTTATTCTTGACGAAAATAACCAACAATTAGATTTAACAATATAGTGTTGTAAGTAGTCTATAGATCATATAAAATCATCAAACCATTGACGATTTTGCATAGTTATAAAATGACGAATATAATTCTCCTTCGACAGCACGGTTGGTTTATTATGATGCACCCTTAATTATGACTGGCTATGGGTACTGTTGGGTTTCGTGGCCCAAAATCCAAGTATCGGCACGGTGGGACCGTGCTACGCGAACACGGGCGTGTCAGAACGGAGGAACGAGAAATCAAGAGAAGACAAAAAAACGACACGGGGACACCGTGCCACGTGTTGTCTTCTGGCGCGCAATGGTGGCGGCTAGGGTTTGTCTCGACGTGCAAATTCTCCTGGTGGCTAGGGTTCGTCTCTAAGGGTAAAACCCTGGTTTTCTAGACCCTATATAAATGGGCCATATCTAGGATCTAAAATAACTCCAGAACTCCTGAACTCCTGAACCCCTGAATCCCTAAACACATTGAGAGGTAGAGAGACTTCGAGAGAGATTACAAGAGAGATTGTAATTCTGCTATTAGATCAAATCACCTGTTGTGATCGTGATCGTTTTGTACTCTTCCTGCTCATATAGTGGATTAATTGTGCTCGTCGCCGTCCGTGATTTTTTCCCGCATTGGGTTTCCACGTAAATCTTGTGTCGTTGCTTTGTTCTTGTTATCGTCCTTTAAATTTCTGAATACCTGTTTCATTCTATTGCTTCCGTTATTACTTTACTCTATTTTCTAACAGGTACAGATTATTTGGTGATTTCAGAACATTTAACACACAAGACCCATAAACGAAAAAGAAAGATGTATTCCTATTAGTACAGGACCTTATTATTATCGCCCACACTCCTACAATATACGCTGTTCAAACCCAAGAAGGGCGAACCGCATAGGTATACCCCTTATTAAATTGTTAATTCCACGTCAAGCATTTAACAAACACATTTTTGTCTTGACTTGAAAAAGCAGAAATTAAAGTTGGGGTCATAAAGGTATAGCCTTTAAACCAACTTATCTGTTTCATATGATGGAGATGGCTCGCTGTGGTCAGCCATAGGTATGCTCTACACCGATCTATGATTAGACGAGGACCAAATTTTCGCTGAAGAATTGCTTGGCTTACGCGACCGAGTACATGTCTAAATCTTTAAAGAATTTTCTATTTCATGCCAAGCTAGCATACCAGGTAATTATATTATTGGCTAATCTTCACGTAATCTAGGGTCTATTATGATTTATAAGTAGTTTATAAATTTACTATAGGTATGACCTCATAAGTTTAAATATATATAACTATGCAACTCCACTCCCTCTACAAAAAAAACAAAGAAAAAGAAGGAATGTGTGTAGAATTGTTGTAAAGTTTAACTATAATTTGTCACGGACTGGTATGAGCTTAATTATAATATGCACGGCAATGTAGGATTGTGACCATTTTTCTTTAAGCATCAGTATTCCCATAAACAAGATAAAATTAATACCAAAGTATGAAGTAAAGGACTTTCACATCGAACTTTCCTTGTTGTACAATAGTATCAATGTATCATTGACCAAACAAAGTGAAATAAAGACAGCAAAACATTCTAACCTTTTGTTTGTTAGAAGATAAACCTCAATAGTAGTACTCATCTTAGAAAGGTTAACCTAAAATCAAACTTAAAAATGAATGTATTTGACCTCAATTAAAAAAATCGTTGCCAATAAAAATGTTACGTGATCAAGACAAATGAATGTATTAGCTTATATACTTCCTTTAAAGTTCCTTTTTTAAAAAAAAATTGAAAATGTAACAACCGTAGTGCATTGATATCCCTTTCAAATTCGAATCCCAAAATAGCCATACATTGTTGCGAATGCATGATTCTTCCAAAGTTATTCCAAAAGATGGTCAAATTCGTCATCAATTACTACACATTGGGTGCAATTTTTGTGAAAATGCAAATTTTAAAAAAAAGAAAACTATTACATGCAACTCCCTATAAGAATAGTATCAGAAATACTGGAAGATGAAATGAACCGTTGGCCAAGATAAAGCAGTATCCTAAAGGGGAAACCCCCCAACAAAAACAGTAGGAATTTGTAGTCCATCGATGCATTTACGCACAATTTAATATTGCGTTGTTGGGCAAAAAATAAGTATGAAAAGCTTGGCAGTCAATAAAACATGTGGATCGGTAGGAGCCCCAGATTTGAGTCTGTGTGTCCTGGGAAACAGGTTTGTCTGCTGCCGAGTTTCTAGTTTTCTGGGAATTGTAAAGAGGAGATGATTTGGTCCTGATTCATTCAACTATCTGCTTTGTTTACTGGCCTTTTTTGGCCCAACGTAGCCCAAGCATGATTTTTAGGAATCTTATGGTGGCCTTTTCAACAATGCAATGGACAATTGTCCTGATTCCTCCCCTCCCATCCCATTAAACGTCGCTTCAGATCACGTTGCCTTGGATAGAGCTCATTTCGACTTGAGTCGTGTTTCGATTTGTGAGATTTTAAATCAAGTTTCTTAACTTTGAATGTCTTAATATTTGAATCAGTAAATTTTTTTCTTTACTATAAACAATTTTGCAGGGCTAGATTGGATTTGGATCAAGTCCATCCAAATTGAGTCTACATTAGTTTAGGGCATTTTTTTTATAAAATTTTATAGACAACATGTTCAACAATCATCTCAACCAAAAGTTTAAGTTAATAGTTGAAGATCTAAAAATATGTTTATACTCTAACACGCCACTCGCGCAAATGCCCTGTGAGCTTGAAGCGTGGCTGCAAAGGCATGTCAATACTTTATACAATAAATCTTACTGAGATTCGAACTCGATACCTCTTGATCGTAAAAGCTCTAATACCATGTAAGGTAAATGAATTGGGAGTAATGTTGTCTGTGTTGGCTACTCCCTTGGCCATTGCCTTATATACACAAAGCAGTTAGGTTACAAGAAGATACAATCATTTGAATTTACAAAGATAGAACTCTATGCAACCTCTAACTTAGGATAATACAATAAAATCATAATAATATCATAATATTAACCTAAAAATCAGAATAATATAGTAATATTATCTTAATGTGCAATTTACTGTTCGTATCCCTATTTGCAGCTTCTTACTACTCCTTATTGCTCATTAACTCTCATAACTGTTCTTTTACCCATTTTATTTTGTACGACTACTTGCTGACTGCTGCTGCTTATTGCTCTCATTTTTTTCCAACTATTTTACTGGTTATTGTTGCGTATTAGTATTGCCCAACGGTAACTTGAGTCATATTCTTCTTGGTGTTTTGCCAAATTGTTTAGAAAAAAAGTTCAGTGAAATATAATATACAACCTCAAAAGCATGGAATAAAGAAAGGACTAGTCCTAAAATTGACTTGATCCTTCCTTGATATAACAATCGCTAAACAAATCTAAATAAAAATAACAAAGGAAAATTTGACCCTATTGTCTGCTAGGAGATGCAATCTAACAATGGCAGTCATCTTAGAATTAGTCAACCTACGCTCAACCTCGAGACTGAACATATTCAATGAAAAATCTATTGTCAATGAAAACATTGTTTGATTGAGAGAAACTAACAAATCCACTAGTATATTTCCTTTAATTTTTTTTTTTTGGAAAATTAGGCAATCATAATGTCCTTTCAATGCCAAGATAGTCATAAATACTTATGAAAACAGAACACTTCTAGTAAGGCTGCTCCAAAAGATGGCGTATTCTTTACCAATGAGTATTCGTTGGGCCAATTGTAGTGAAAATACAAATAAAAAAAAGGGGGAAAAGTTATGGAATTCCCTGGAGGATTATTATCAGAAATACATAGAGGACGTGAATGGCTGGCCAAGGCAAGCAATACCCTAGCAACAACAGTAGAAATCTGTAGTCCATTCTAGCCCTGTTTTATTTCGCTTTTTTTTAGGATTTAGCTAAAAGCTTACATCTCCTTACAGCTTATTACATCTCCTTACAGCTCTTTACATCTCCTTACATCTCATTACATGCATCTTCATACATCTTCTTACATCTCATAGATTTTCTATAACATTCATTTATTTTAGTTACAAAAATATGTATAATTTTTTTAATGATACTACCAATATACAAAATTTATAAATATCTTATGAACACTACATTACATAAACATAAAAACATAATATAACGATGTAAATTATATTTGAGTTTCGACATGAAATATATATTATTATAGATCATACATTTATTCATATTTAAAATTATTTCTTAAAATAGGAATTTATTTGAAGAGTTGTATTCAATTTTGTCAAAAAAGTTTTTTTTTAATTATACTTTGCTTATTCGATCAAATTAATGTTCATATAAAAATCTTGGACAAAATTTTATTCACCAAATTTATAGGGATTAATATATTTTGTTATTGTGTAATTAACTAAATTATTTATTTTTAATAAGTATATTATTTTAATATTATTATTTTTCATCCAAAACGTTCATGGTAAAATAAATTATACTATACAATTCTTCAACAATTCAACAGCTCCTTACATCTATCCTTACAGCTCCTTACATCTCCTTACAGCTCCTTACAGCTCCTTACATCTTCTTACAGCTCCTCACATCTCCTTGTATCTATCTATCTATCTAAAACGCGAAATAGAACAGGCCCTCTATGCATTCAATTTAAAAGGTGCGAAGGCGAGGAAGATTCCGCCGTATTTCATTCAGGTGATTGAATCAAACATACTTGGGGCCTATTCGTTTGGTGGTAAATTGGGGTGGATAAAAGAGTGAAGTAGATTGAAGTGGGTTGAAGTAGGTTGAGGTAGGTTGAATTTTTTTTTACGTGATAAAATAAACTTGGTTAAAATTGTGAAAGTGGATTAAAGTGGGTTGAAGTAGGTTAAAATAAGTTAAAGTATATTGAAGTGGATTGAAGTTAGTATCCTAAAATTTATCAACGAAAAGAACAGGGCCTTGGTGTCGTGAATAACCTTTTAGGCCCAACATAGGCCAACCATGATTTTGGGAATCCCATCTTGGCCCATTCAATTATTAGTTTGTCTTTCGTAGAAATGTTTTGATTGATGAATTTTCAAACTGGGCCCGTTTTTATTTGAGTTGACCTGAGCATGTTATTATCTAATCTAATAAATTTGTTTGTACTTTAATGCAAATTTGTATAAAAATTCAGGATGAGTTAGTTTTGTATCAAGCCCATTTGATTTAGTACTTTTAAATTTTACATTAGTTAACAGTAAATTGAGGCTAGTTAGGTCAGGTAACAACATAGAGGTCAGTTCTATCTAGTTTATATAAAAAAAATCCCTGCAGGTATCGTGTAGAAGTAAATTGCATTTTACCCTTCGGATAAAAATCTAAACAAACCGCTATAATTTATTATTACAAATTTAAAAATATGGACTTTATTCGATATATTAGGATTAAGATTTAAAAAAAGGGCAACAATTGGCTAGCCGAATCTGATATCTAACGGCTTGTTCTTTTCGTGGGTAAATGGGATGGGTAAAAGGTTGAGGTGGGTTGAAGTTGGTATTTTTCTTTGAGATGTGTTGAAGTTGGTTGAAGTGGGTTGAAGTACGTTGAAGTGGGTTAAAGTTGGTATATTTTTTTTGTGGTGGGTTGAAATGGGTTAAAATAATGAGAATGTATGATAATTTATTAAGTTATTATAATTTTTAGTGCATTTTTTCGCTAAATGATAATTTCACAATTTTGTAACTATTTTTCTGAAAGTTGGAGGCCGGCACAACTTCTCAATTATTTTTAACGATTTGGGTTACAAATTATTAAATTTATGAAGGAGTGGGTTGAAGTGGGTTGAGGTAGGTTGAAATTAGTTGAAGTAGGTTGAGGTTTGTATTTTTTTTCAGGTGGGTTGAAGTTGGTTGAAGTGTGTTGAAGTACGTTGAAGTGGGTTGAGGTTAGTAAATCTAAAATAACCTACGAAAAGAACAGGGCCTAAATTCAAAATGATAAATTGGTGTTTGCAAGAAGCTAACCCCCCTATTTTTTCTTTTTTCTTTTTTTATAGGAAGAAGCTCACCTACTCGAAAGATGGAGGATTTTTAGAAAGAAAAAGCAGGGGAAAAAGTCCTCAATGAAAATGATGAGAATCAAGCATATAATATTTTTTTTAAAAAATGGCCCTTACATTAAAGAATCAGAACCAAACTTTCGCTTGACCTTCAAGAACACAAAATATTTTTAATATGAGGTGGCAGGTCAGAATACAATTGGAATAAGGTGGTCAGAATATCCTTTCAACTTTATTTTGTTCCTTGTTTTCTGATTTTAATCTTCCAAGTCAAAGCACATATGAATTATTATGACCCTTGCATGACATAACCAAATCGAATAAGCGCACATTGCGGTGCCACCAACCAGAAGCCCGCCAATCCCACAAATTTTGAGCCACCACACCACACTACACCGCACCACACCAGATCTACGCTGTGCTGTTCTGACTGCCTGTCATTTAGCGCTGGCCAACGCGCATCTAGACCTTTTAACAGCCCTCTCTTCTCTGTCCACCCTTTTTTTTTTTTTTTTTGGGCTTCAATAAATTTTCATGGATTGTAAATCATTTTTCCCTCGCCTACTCTGGTCAAATTAGGAAGGCTTCACATCAAGATCAAGTATCCGTCCTTGGATGCCTTAATTGGTCATGCAAAATGTTTGAATTATTTAAGCCATGTGTTTCATTTATTGTATCTCTTACACTGTACTTCTATTGGGAAAATTACTTGAAAGTGTTGCTTCAGTTTTAATATTACTCAGAGGTTCCCTTTTACTTGAAGGTGTTGCTTTAAGTAAACAAAGGCGTCAGGCTCTCTTGTGCTGGCAATGTCTCTGTCCTTGTTATTTTCCTATTGTACCCTTATGGTGAGAGAAAGAGCAAGTAGGGCTAATAAGGAATTGCGGTCACTGTACGGATGCCCAACTACAACTCTGTCTCTCTCA